>OVBA01003345.1:0-28512 GCA_900406435.1 Lepidium aucheri | reverse complement strand
AAGTTAACTCCTCCATGGCAGTTTGGGAAGAGTTGAGTTTTTCTTGAAGTCAGCACGCTCCTTTGCCGCCTCGTCAAGACTCCATTTCAAATCTCGATTAAGCATCTCAGCTTGGTCAGCCCGAATCAAGGCCTCGGAGTTTAACCCCTCGAGCCGTTCGCGTTCTCTCTCTTCTTTGAGCAGCGCGTCTTCCTGATCATCGAGCTTGGTAACTAGCTCGTCATGCCCGGTCTTAAGAGCGCGCATTTCCTCTTTGTGCTTCGCCATAAGCTATCTTGTGCGTCTCTCAACGGCTTCAATATATTTATTCCGCATAACAATAGCCTACAACAAAGAAGAAGTTGAGTTAATAAAGAGAGGACTAAACAGGATAAAACAAAGATAGAACTAAAAAATACCTTGACATTGGCATCGGCCACCGCTTGGTACTCCGCACTAAAAATCATCTCTTTCGCTGGAGGAATGTGCATATCGGGAGTCCTGAACTTCAGTAAAATGGCTCGGGGATCTTGAGGCGGTCGGCTACTGACCCTTGTGGTTCCAGACGCGTCACCTGTCTCCGGAGGCAGAGCTTCGTTCCTACTTCCCGGCATAATGGCCGGAGTAACTATTATCGCTTCTGTCAAGCTGGGGGGAGGCGGGAGTAAAGTTGGAACCTGAGTGGAAGAAGTCACCACCTCCATAGTTCCTGAAGCTGGTACTGAAGCAGGAAGGGCAGCCTCGCCCCCGGGCTCCACTCTATCGACCTCCATATGCTTGGAGGAAGGTCTCGTTTGGGTCGGTAGCTCCTTTTCAGCTCGGACTGACGCATCCTCCATTTGGACGTCATGCTCGACCTCTTCAGAAATTGGAGGCAGAGCCGGAATTGCTGATGCCTTTGGGGTAGGAACAAGATCCTCCATGGTGACCCCAGCAGCAAGGTCGCGGGAAAGACGAGCTGGAAGTGAGATAGGCATTTCTCTCCGAGCTCTTTTCGAATGTTTTCTTCCTCCTTTTTGCGGTTTGGCACAAATAGACGAAGGAACTCCTGAAACTACATTAAAGTGCATAAGAATTATTGGAATCAGTAGCAAAAATAACACTCAGTAGAGAAATCGAGTATAACTTACCAGGGCGAGGGGACCAGAGAGCCGAGTCGAGTCTCTCTCTAGAAAATTCTACTAGCTCCGAAGATGGTGGGCAGCTGTAAGTACCTGTAACCGCAAAAAGTAAAGTGATTAGAACTATAAAAAACACACAGTACAAAAAATACTAAAACATCCACGACCCCGAGGAGCGCACCAAGCTCAGTCGCCCACGAAGTCCGAATGCACTCCACTCGGAAGTCACCAACGCTTGCTTCACAAATTTTGAAGAAAAAATATTGATCTGGCCGCTTTTTGTCTTTATTAGGGAGCTCGTTAACGACCTTCTGATTCTTCCAAGGTGACAGGTAATACGTGCCTCGTCCCTTGGGATTCTTCTTGATGCTGTAGAAGCACCTTAGATCCGTGCCGTGCAAGGGGCGGCCGACCTCGACAGCTCGCGTAAACACAGCTAAAGCTGTCCGCACCACGGAGGGGCACATCTGCGGGAAGCAGAGTCCCACGGCGTCCAACCACTGAAGCAGCTCCGCTGGGATAGGAAATCGGAGCCCGCACTCCGTGAAGTACAGCGTGTATGCGCAAAGATAGCCAGGCGGAATCACCTCCGGTGATGAGCCTGCCCTCGGGACAAGAGTGGTCACCTCCTCCGGAAAATTAAATTTCTCCCCGAACTTAGTAAGGAGACTTCGAGTGATTGCCGACTTAGGATGAGGCCCAAATCGTTCCACGCCTTGAGGAGGAGAGTAGCGGTATACTTCTGACTTGACGAAGTATTCTACAGCGTCGAGAGGATCGTCCTCAGAACTTGAGGAAGAATCCCGTTGGCCTGGTGATGATTCCGACCATTGTTAAAGTCGTCGCCGCCGCATCAAGGGCTGAGTTTGACTGTCGCTAATCGTGTCTTCGGATGAAGGGCGAGATACAGAAGACATTGCTTGCGATAGAAGAATCGAAAGAAACAGGAAGAAATGTACGAAAGAGAGAGATGATGGAATGAAACAAGGGCAAAGTGAGAAAGTTTTGAGTACCTGGTTTTGCGACTCTCGGTGCTTCAAACTCGCAGTAATGGAGAAGAAGGTGAGGAGTGGAGACGTGTCTTTGACACCTAAAGACCACTCCTCGATAACTACCCCGGTGTGCTGACAGGAGCAACGCGATGACCGACACGTGTTACCATCGAACGGTCAGGGAATGTGCAGAAGTGGAAACGTCCCGTCATAATTATACCTGTCCTCGTGAACGATTAAAGCTTGTCTACGCCAACGCACGCGATGACTGCCACGTGGACAAAGCTAATGGCAAGATGGAAGCGCGTAGAGAAATTCAACAGTCACGCGCTCAAAAGATTACCAGAGTGGCATGTGTTAAACAGATGGTGTTTCCTAAAAAGATGAAAAGAGAATGGGCTTGCTCGGCCCAGAAATAATGAGAAACAGAAGCCCAATAACTGTAAAACTATGACGAGCGCTAGAATCATATGCCCGTTAGATCTGGATCATCGGCTTGATCACCCGGTTAGATCGAAACAGCCCAATAAAACATTAAGAAATTGGCGCGAAACAAAATCCATATAAAATAAAATAGAGTAAAAACAAAATAATTCGGGAAGCCCGAGCTATTGTTGTCTTGAAATCAGCAGGCAGCTCGGCATATCAAAATGATAAAATAAACAATGACGGCATATTCCTCATCTTATTACAAGGAATAAAACAAAGTGCAAATCAAATTAAAGGACAAAGACTAATCGATCCTCCAAGCTGTATCAGTTGGACCGACCTGAGGAACCTCGGAATCCATCAAATCCTCGGGACCGCTTCTTCCCAAAGTATTAATCCCAGTTAGGTCCGAGGCAGCCGCCATGCCGAGGTCAAGCTCGAGGTCCAGTTGCTTATCTTTCAAGCGCGTTTCTTCACTGTCAAGGCGAGCATCGATATCAGCCACTTTAACTTCGAGCTCCCCTTCAAGGCTGCGTTTATCCAGCCGAGATTTCAGTAGAGCATAGCGCTCGCGGTACCTCGTAGATAGATCCCTCGTGGCGGCCTCGACCGCAATTTCAATAGCAGTCTCTCGCGCCTCACGCTCTTGCTGAAGTATCCCCTCAAGTTCAGCAACTCTCTCGTTTAAGGACGAAGCTTCAGAGCGAAGTTTCTAAACCTCAGCTAGGGTTATCGCCTCACGATCTTGAGCAAGGCTAAGCATGTTGGTCAGCTGGTCGACCGTCTTGCTTGACTCTTTTGCCGCCGAATTAGGGAGTTTAGCCTCATAACCACCTACGCACTTATTCAGTGCCCCAATAGCCTGCGAAAGTACTAAATTAAATAAAAGGGATGAGGTCATAACTAAGAAATAGCAGATACGGAGAATTAAGCTTACGTAGCCGAAAGCCTCAAGAGCCTCTGTATAGTTAGACTTCTCAGACATATCTTTCAGTGCCGGCATAATGCAACCCCGGGGTTTGAAGTGTCTCAACACAATAGCCATGTCGTGCCGATCTTCTACAATTGGACAATCTCTTTCATGCGTGAAACTCCATTGGAACTTGGGCTTTGACGAAGGCGAGCTGCAGCGATGCCAATGTGTGGAAACCCCAGAATCAATATCCCTGGGGGCTTCGAGGTCACCAGCCTCGTCATCCTTGCGTGCGTCTCCCAACGTGCGAACACGCTTCAGGGAAGGTTCCGATGAGTCGGACCTCTTTCCTGTGACTTCTGCTTGATCATGATAAGAACGTGGTGGAGGTGGAAGTTCACCTTTGTCAGTGGAGATCGAGCGTTTGTAAACCAGTGATCGCGGACGGGAATTGCCGTGATAAGAGGACGAACCCCAATTTTGGAATTTCCCTGAGACAGAATAAAATACATCAAAAAACAAAAAAAACAAACAGAGTAATTACGTTTTTGATAAAGTGGAAATAATAAAGAAGTAGGCGATGAGCAAACTGGGAGAACTTGAGTTCCGAGAGTGATCAGCGGCTGAGGAGCTATTTTCCCTCATGATAAATCCGATTAATGACTTTTTGATCCCAAAGTATGTTTAGATGTGGTGAATCGCATGTCCTTATATAACCGTAACAAGAGAATATTCCGCAATAAATGGCACATCCAAGTTAGTAAAGAAATAACTAACTTTTCAGTACATATTTCAAAATCCGAAGGAGGATATGACGGAATATAGTAGGCGGATCCCAGAAATGAAGCTCATAGATTCAGCGAGGTGCTAAACTATATGAGCTGGGGGGCTATTGTTGGTACATGTCCCATTTGCTACAGAAAGCCCATTAAGGCCCATACCTGATTAGCTCTTCCTCTATTTGTGCAGCTCGGCCCAGGCCCATACCCGATTAGCTCTTCCTCTATCTGTGCAGCTCGGCCCAGGCCCATAGGAGAATTCAAACGGCTCAGAACACGTTGGCGAGCTCCGAAGAAGAGGCCAAAGGAAGAGGAAGGGAGGCAGCGCAGTTAGGTTAGAGGCTTAAGCATATAAATAAAGGAAAGTTGTAATGAGAAGGGATATCTTTTGTAACCTTAAGCAAAAATCAATATAAGAATTGTTCTTTCCATTTTCTAGTTCAAAGTCTGAGATCTATCTGTTTACTTTTGCTTCTGCCCAAGTCGAAACCGATTTTAAGCATCAACAGTGAGTAATGAATTACTAAGTGAGGAGATCACTTCTACCCACTGAGGCTTAAAGCTCTAGATTAATTAAAGCAAATCTAACCTATACATAGAAAGCAAACATATACAACTCGTGTTTTTTAACAAGTTGTACCAAACAGGTCGGATTGCCTATAGCAACCAACTTCACACAACAGCTCGGCCATCCTCTAGATGGCTTCCGAGCCACTACAACACATCAATTTATTTGTTATGGGAGCGACAGCCCATAGCTCAATACATCCCATGACAAAATACCTTCATGGAAGCGACAGCCCAAAGCTCGATACATTCCACGTCGGCGATGTCTTCATGGAAGCGACAGCCTGAAGCTCGATACATTCTATGTCAGCAATATTTAATGAACCGACAGCCCGAAACTCGATACATTCCATTTCAAAGGTCTATACATGGAAGCGACAGCCCGAAGCTCGATACATTCCATGTCAACCCTTTAAAACACTATTCTTTAAATTTATTAAATCTAACTTTCAACTACTCAAACAATATTTCATCTCACACGAGATAGAATAACACAAAAATATTTATATATTTATACTCAAACAACTATCCTATTTCAAACAATCACAAAAAAAATCCTAAAGTATTATCTATATGATATGTAATATAATATTTATTTATTAAATAAATATTTAGATAAACTTGCAAAAATTAAACTAAAGCTAAAAGACTCGTAGTTCACATCCTCACCTTGATTGGCCGGTACACAGATCGAAAATTAAGGCAAAAAGGTAAAACTCATCATAACTGCAGATAACTTCTTGCACAAGCAAGACACCCAAATTAGGGTTCTTGAGACAGAAAATAGAGAATACTTGCGTCGAAAGCTACATAATTTCCAAACAAATGTTACCTAAATCTGAAGGTTTGTCTGTCGGATTGCCTTCTTGGGTGTGTCCTCTCACCAAAACAAGTTCGATCTAACACTCTACTACTCAGTTCTAATCAGAAATCGATCCTAAATATACTAGAATGAACACAACTTGAAAACAGAATTCAGAATTTCCTAAGTCTGAAACTGAAACCATTTTTGATGCTTTACACTAATCTGCTCGTATCTCCCTCAATATAACTTTTATCGTTAATAAGATTGCAGCTACGGATTCTTGAAAGTCAGATCTTTCCATCCTTATAAAGATCACGATCAGAGGTTCAGTAACCGATTAGTTATGAACCCCCAAAGTTAGCAACGTGGACTCGTTTCTGAAACAGTGACCAGTTTTGGCGTCTTACCTTAGATCGACCATAACTTTTTTGATAGAACTCTGATCGACAAGCGGTTTTCGGCTACAGATTCTTGAGAGAGAGAGATCTTTCCATCCATATAAAAATTATGAAAAGCCGTTCAGTGAGTACAGATATATGGACCCCGAAAATTAGGCTAACAGATTGATTTCCTTACCAGTTGCAGGTTTGATTGATGTCTCTACAGATTCCAAAAGCAACAAATTGGGGTTTGAGATTTCGACTTCACAGAGAGAAAAAGGTAAGGAGCAAGAGCGGCGCTGGTTATGATCAAAATAAAGGAAGAGAGATTTATTTTAGGGTTATGTCATCTTTTATTCTCCCACCATTTCTTTTTATTCTAACATTTGAGCCAAAAATCTATTGGACCTAATAGGCCACAAATTGATTAAACATGGTCTCACAATAAGCATAATTTAGAGATTCTGTTTAGATTTATAAAGTAACAAAGACAATACAAAAACTCATTTTCTTCTCTTTTTCGCGTGACTTTTCTTTAACACTCATCCTAAACCATCAAGTTTTCTTTTCCTCTCCAAAACTTTGATTCTCACAAGAGCCTGCAAAAAGACAAGTTTTTCATTTAATTGTATGTTGTGAGAAAATTTTATATATTTGTTTGTTTTATTTATTTATTTTATAGTTTGATTTGTATATGTAAATTTATTAATTACTTAATTATATATATATATATATGATATATTAAAAATAAATAGTGATCACCAATATTTGTTGTACATGAAATATATTTTTTATTTCCATTTACTTAAGTTTTGATGCATTATAATTTTACATATAAAATTTTTTTACTCATGTTATTTACATTTTGTCACATGTTCATTTATGTTTTAGACTCGTTTATAACTTAATTTTTAGACTCGTGTTTATTTAGGGTTTTGACCCTGTATTTATTTAGGTTTTAAGATCTGTTTAATTTTGTTGTGTTATACATTATCGATAGAAACATATTTTATTTATTAATATCATAAGTAATTTATCAAATATATACTAATATATATATAGTTTTAAACTTGTATTTATTCAAGTTTGTAGATTCATGCATATTTTTGTTTTATTGTATCAATTTGACACATATTTTTATTTATTTATATTTTAATCAATTCAGCAAGTATATACTAATATAAATATATGTATAATCATCTTATTAATATGTATTTGTAGATTAATAAAACTGATATTTAATATAACTAATATAATTTTTAGTTTTTGAAAACTTGAAAGTTGATATCATTAGTTATTTAGTTTTTATAAATACCCATAGCATTAGTTATTCGTGTTGTTGTCTTATAATTAAAAAATATATTTATTTATATCTTCTATACATAAGTGCTGTTTTTGTGAAACATTGATTTATTTTCTGTATATTTATATTGAGATTATAGATTTTCCGTTTTTATGTCTTATATATAAAACAAATATACTTATTTTTAATAATTAATACTTATAATCAAATATATATATATATATACATCTTCAAATAAATATATTTATTAAAATTTTGATTGTATATAAAATTTATAAGATATATAGTGTCTTTTATATATAACAAATATTTTTTTTGATAATTAATACATACAATCAAAAATAAGATTTTATTAAAAAAAATTATTAGTTACATATGAGATAGATATTTTTAAGTCATCTTTCAAGTAATTAAGAGTAATCAACTATTTTGGTAGTCGTCCCACCTTGTGGGCTCCGGATCTCACATGACCTATTTTGTTTCTACTAGAGCGTTCTGGGGCTATTTTGTTCTCATCCTAAAATATATACATATCAATTAATTAGAGAATATTTTAAACTTTTATAAAGGTATTCACATAGATAAATTATTAATAATGTACCTTAAAATCATAAAGAACCATATCAATCGTTTGAACATGTACTTAAGTGTATATTTTCTAGAGTTTTAGAATTTAAACTTTAATCCTCCATGTTTATTTGTTGGATTTCAACAAAAAATTTTCAGAAAAATATACGATGAAGAAAAAGAAAAATCAAGAGAAAAAAATACACAAAAAAATCTTTGGTGTTATTAAATTTGTCCCGAGATATTTTTTATATAGACTTCGATTAAAATTTTTGTTCTATGAGAATTAAAAATATCATTTGTTTGCTTTTCCCTAAATATAACGTATTTGAATTTGAATTAGAAGTATTTCAATAAAATATTTTTTATGTTGTTTTCTATTGTGTTGAACAATAATGTTTAAATTAAGGTTCTTATGAAAATACAAACAAACTTATTTATTAAAACAAAAAAACTCATCTGAAAGTTCTTATCAAAATCCAAAAAAAAAGATTTATTTTTAAACCAACAAAAATCAAATCTTAATTGGTTAAAGATTTTTTCTTAAAATCATCAAAAATCAAATTTTTTGTGGTTAGAGATTTCATTTTAAACAAAAAAAATAAAATCTTAATTGGTTAAAGTTTCCTTTTTAGTAAAAAAAATTCAAATCTTAATTGGTATAAATTTTTTTTTAAATTAACAAAAACCAAATCTTAATTGGTTGAAATTTCCTTATTAATTGTATGTTTTTATTGATATCCATTAAAAATAAATAATTTATTTTTAAAAATAATTTTATATAAACAAAAAGATAAATTAATTAGTTTAAACAAATTAACCAATCAAAACAAATGTAGGGAATTTAAATCTAATTATTGAATTAAATATAAGGTATTTTGTTAATGATTGAATTGATGTTATTATTCTAACTTAACAAACGAAATCTGTTTAATTAAGAATCTTATCATAATCTTAACTAACTTATTTGTTAAAATAACTATAACTAACAAAATCAACTGAAGGTTCAAAAAAGTAACCAAACCATAAACAAAGTCTCTATTAAAGAAATTTTTAAAAAATTATTGCTACAAAGAGATAAAGATAAGACCAAATCATGTGACAAATTATCTAAACAAATATTACTCAGACAAATTAATTAGTTAAAATAAATCGATAAATTAAAAAAATCTAAAATTTAATATCTCTATTATTTTATTACGGAAACTCTTATTGTTATAATTTTATTATAATAGAAATATAAGTTAACAATCTTTTTATATTAAAATTAAAATAAATTGGTAATATTATGTAGACAAAAATATTATTAAGAATTAGTTAAAGAATTTTATTAAATATTATCAAGAGGTAATTTTTTAAATTTATTATAAAATATATGAACAGGTTAACGTTACAATTTTATTATATATAGAGGTTTGGATTAGGAATATCTTAATACAATATTTTTGGTTATTTTTAAATTAAATTTCTTGTTAAAATTCAAAAAACTTATTTGTTAGAACAAACAAAATCTTATTAAGGTTCTTATCAAAGTCTCAACAAAAAATTTATTTTAAAAAAATCAATGAAAATTAAATCTTAATTGGTTAAAGATTTCTTTTTGAAACCAGCAAAAATCAAATCTTAATTGTTCTTTCTAAACCAACACAAATCAAATCTTAATTGGTTAAAATTTTATTTTTAACAAACAAAATTCAAATCTTAATTGGTTAGAGATTTTTTTTAAAACTAACGAAAATCAAATCTTAAATGATTAAATAGATGTTGTGATAATTGTGATATTCAAATTTTAATTTCGAATCGTTTGAGAATTGTGACAATTGTCCTAGGTGGGTCGAGTCTTAAATAGATGTTGTTTTTTAGTTTTCCTATTAGGATTAGGAGGATTGTTTTTTTATTAATATCGATTAGGATAATTATATAATTATATTAATCTCGTAGGATTTATAATTAATTAATTAATAAAATTTAGTCTAGATAATAATAATTAATTAATTAGTTACAGAATCTTATCAGAATATAATTGTGTGACAAATATTATGTGATAATATACCCTAGTAACAATACAACCTAGTTCAAAACAGACAATATAGCATGATATTTAAGTTAATGCTATGCTTTTATTATATAAGAGATTTTTAATATAAAGCAAATATAATCAATTCTCAATCCATCATAATTTCTCATTCACCATATACATCCATTAAATTTGCAGTTTTTTGTCACAAAGTGCAAAGTATGAGACTATGAAAATCATTTTAATCAATTGAGAAGGTTTTTCTCGATTAATATGTTAGTATAAACTTATGTGTATAAGTAGCTATTTACGTTTTTTTACAAAAAATTCTTTGTTTATTTTTTTTAATATTATTCAAATAACATAAAACCAATGTTTTTGAAGATATACAGAACAATGATGGTTTAGAAAATATATACAAAATAGTGATACATTTGTTTATTGTTTTTCATTATATTATCTTATATATTATTAGAGAAGTGATTTAAAAAAAAACTTATATGTCAATACCATATTTAAAATTAGCTTGGTTAGTTACAAACTTGTCCCTACTATTAAAACTTACTTCAATTTTATATTTAAATAATTTTTTATATTTTTGTTAATATTGATAATTACAAATAATATATAAAAATTGGAATTAACATTTGTATAATATAAAATACGTAATTAATATATTTATTTTTGTTTGACTTAATTATTTTATTTTAATAAAATATAATGATTTTTAAAATTTTAAATTATCTAAAAGTTGGTTAAGAAAAAATTAGTTTTGATTTACTAATTTTAAAATTTTAATGAGATAAAGATAATTACAAATCTTTATAATCTTTCATCAATCATATTCCAATTTGAATATTATATTATTTTCTATATAAAGCAAACATAATCAATTCACAATCCGTCATAATTTCTCATTCATCTAACACATTTATTAAACTTGTAGTTTTTTTCCTTCATATAGCACAAATTATGAGACTGTGAAAATTATTTTAATCAATTGAGATAGTTTTGATCAATAAAGAGGTTAGTATAAAATTCTGTGTAGAAGTGATTTTTTTCCTCTTTAAAAAAAGTTTTTTATCCATTTTTTTAGTTTTATTCAGATAACCTATATTTAATGAAGTATAAGAGATACTCTACATTGATAGCTCGGAAAATATATACAAAATATTCAAACATTTGTTTATGTTTTCTCGTTACATTTATATGTTTAAAAAATAAAATAAAATAAAAATTTAAAAGATTTGAATTATATTTTTCTATTTTTTAAATATCAGAATTCATATATTAATGAAATCAATGTAAAATATTATCATGCCAACTGCCAAAATATTAAGGGGAATTCATCTAAAATGCCCTAGAAGTGTTCAAAATTGTGTAAAATGTCATGGTTTTCACACCTTGTCTAAAATGCACTATCTTCTCTTTCTCTTTCATGCCTAAAGACTATTTTCTCCCTTTCAAATTTTCTTCTTTCTTTTGCTTTATTTTTCTCTCACCTAAGCTATCACATCAATTATCTTCCTTTCACTCATTATTTTTATATATTATTTTATGGCATTTTGTTTATAGATAAAAATAATAATTAAACAATGCTGACAATAACCCGATGGACAGAGTATACCTCTTATTATGTCCATATGAACAGTGAGTCACTTATATGGACATGGACATATAAGATAAGAAACAATGCTCTAACGACAATAGTCTTTACTATATCCGTGGACGTAGAAAAACTATTAATCACATCCTAGTTTGTCCATATAGACAAATTTTCTTGCACTATTTTGTCCATGTGGGAAACTAGTGCAAGACAAATGTATCATATAACTTATGGGAAATTATAGTCATTTGTCCATGTCTATATATAAAACTTATGGGAAACATAATCATATAGAAACATAATATATATATATATATATATATGTGTTATGGGAAACTTATGGGAAACTATAGTCATTTGTCCATGTCCATATCTCGAACCTTTAGTTATTTGTCCATATAATACATTTGTCCATGTCCATATTATTAAGAGACATAATGTCCATATGGACAAAATAGTGCAAGACATTTTGTCCATATGGACAAAATATGATGTGATTAATAGTTTGTCTATGTCCACGATTATAGTAAAGGCTATTTTCGTTAGGGCATTGTTTCTTATCTTATATATCATTGTCCATATAAAGGACTCAATGTTCATATAGACATAATAAGAGGTATATTGTGTTTATGTCCATATAGACATAATAAGAGGTATATTCTACTTATGTCCATATAGACATAATAAGAGGTATACTCTGTCCATCAGGTTATTGTCAGCATTGTTTAATTATTATTTTATCTATAAACAAAATGACATAAAATAAAATATAAAAATAATAAATGAAAGGAAGATAATTGATGTGATAGTTGAGGTGAGAGAAAAATAAAGCAAATAGGACAAAAGAAAGAAGAAAATCTGGCAGGGAGAAAATAGTTTTTTAGCATGATAGAGAAAGAGGAATAGGGCATTTTAGATAAGAAAGAGTTGAGCTGAGCATTTTAGACAATTTTGACTACAAACTGAGCAGAGTTGACAATTAACTCAAAATATTACACCAATAATATTTTTCACGCCGAAAAAAAGTTTGAAAAGCAGAGCTATATGTATAATATTATTTATTAAATATGATGGAAACAATTATCTATTTATTTTTATATACATAATGTTAGTTTATCCATGTCTTAAATATAGGTTTATAAAAATTTATTTTTCACATATTTAATTTTATATTTCAGTGTTATAAAATTATATAAATTATTAAAAGTTTTTATACTAATATATAAAATAAGCATGTTTAAAAAAAATAAAAAAATACCCGCATGAAAATACGGGAAATCACTTAGTATCATATGTATACATATAGATGTTTATATTTTAAATGTTCATCTAAACATTTTGTGTTATCTAACTTTTATTTTATTAGGAATATGGGTGATTCACAATTAAAAGGAAAAAGAAAAAGACCATTGAATGTTGGACTGCAAGTGAAACCAGTGGCCTACAGAAATATTTTTTACCGCAGTCATAATATATATTGAGTAATAAAATAATATTTTACGAAGACATAAAACATCTTGTTCCATAAGTAATGAATGATAAATACTATATAAAAATAAAAATGATAAAAAATATCCTACAAACAATAATACAATATATTAAAAATTACCGAATTATTTTTAATCTGGTGGTTAAAATAATCTATAATTTTAGGATATGATTTTACAAAGAATTGACTTTTTGAGTTTAGAGTATGAATCTGGGGCTTAGAGTATAAATCGACTTTGTTTTAAAAGAATTGTATTATTAATTAGGTTACTTTCAAATAAAATCAATTATTGAATAAGGTAATAACGTGATATTGTGTATTTATAAGATATTTGAAAAAAGGGAATTGGTTAGTTGATTAAATTAGTGTTCGTGAGTTGATTTTGGATGGACTAATTAACTAGTTATTGAATTTTAATTAACTAAATGGGTGTCAAAATAATAAAAAAAAGTTGAATTTGGTTTCAACTTAATCTATTTTTTTAAATAATTTTCTGTTTTTCAAAATTTGACGGGTTTAATTGAGCCCCTCCTCACCACATAGGTCCACCAATAAGAAAAACTCAGATGCTTAAAAAATTACTTGTTGATGTAATTAAATAAGGTTGGCAAGATGTAAGTAGATGTATAAGCTAATTGACTGTAAAGAAAAAGATTTTATCTGTTTTAAATTTTACACTTCGATGCGAGAAAGCTTTCATTTATTATCAAAGTAAATTAAGAAATTTGGAAAATACTTATAACAACATGCAAGAATTAATTAAATTTAGTTGGGATCCCACAAACTAAAAAGTTTACAGCTCCTTGTCGTGTGGGAATGAGTATGAGAAAGTACTATAAAAAAATTAATTTAGTTTCTTTGCAAATATTTATTAACAGTTAACAATATATAATATTATTTTTAGGTACAACCGAACAGAAAAATATACACGATGAGATGATTGATGATTTGTAGCTGATTTTTGATATAGCATTAGCTACGAGAAAAAAGTTGTTGGACTAAGGGATGAAACCGATGCACAAACTTTTGGAAAGGAAGATAATGCTCCAAAAGAATTACTTGTAAAATCGTTTGGAAATGTTTATGGATCTCACGCATCTGCGTCTTTGGATTCAACTGCCACAAAATAAAGCAACTCAAGTAGTAAAACAACATCCCAAAAAAAGATTGAGAGGTGGAGAATGTGGAGACTCCAACAAATCAAACATGTATAGTAGTGGGTTGGAAAAACTTTAAGAGAGATGATTGAAGTAAGTAATCAGGTTGTTAACGTAATACAACAAAAAGATAAAAGAAAAAGAACAAAAAGAAGACATTTTAAGAGAGGAACAGACAACGAAGAGAAGCCAACTTAAGAGAGGGAAAGAACAAAGAGAAGCCAACTTAAGAGAACTTGAGAGAAGAAAGAATAATAAATGGGAAGCTATCAAAGAAGTTTTTGGTTTGGATGAAGATACTCGATATGATGTATTGAAGCAGGAAATGATGAAAAATGTGTTTATCAGCATGTCTCTTGAAGCATGTATGGGTTGAAACAAACGAAACGTGAACTGACATTTATTTTTATTTTTATGAAAAGTGATATTTTTTCTAGTGATTAACTTCTTCTTTTTTTTTTCCTTCTTTTTAGTGTTACAGTCATTTTTAATTTAAATTCTACACTTTATTTCTCTGACTTATTGGCCAACAATGGTGAGAGAAGAAAGTTTAATATATGTCAGCTCTTATATTCTTCTCGTGCATTCACTTCCTTTTGTAGGAGATACAAAATGTTTAATAAAAAAAGACTAATATAATCTACTTTATTTAATAAATTAATAAGATAACTTTTTTTTAATTACTTAGATAACTTACTTTTTTTAAAAAAATATTCATTTTACCTTTAACACTATAAATAAGTTTCTATAGTTTTCTTCCTAGTTTTCTAGACACAAATTAAAGTTGTTTGATTAGTCAGCTGCAGAATGAGGTTTCATTAGATTTTTTTTTGATTCTACATTAACAATGAAGTTTTCCAATCTACACTAAAAATTTTTGCAACATAACTACACTGACCGGTCTAAACAATGAACGATCGGTCTATACAAATATTTTTTTTTATTTTTTTCTCCTTAATCGTCGTATAAAAAGACTGATCAGTCTAGGTAAAATCATACAAAAATATTAGAAAAAGCTATTCAAATTCATCAACATATATTAGAAACTTAATAATTAAAATAATATATAAATGTCTATGATGTACAAATTGATCGGTCCGACTACGGAGCGATCGATATGTGCTTCATAGACAAAATCACATTTTTTTAAAAAGGAACGTTCTGTTTCTACACAGACTGATTGATCTTTGCATACGCAAAAAAAATTCCTGTAAGGGACTTCGATCGGTCTGTGCCTAAAACAAAAAATATTCATCGAAAGTATTTTTCTAGACTTGTAGAAAGTCTGGCAGAAATTTGGCAGATTTGCAAAAAGTATGCGAGATTTTTGGTAAATTTGGAGAAAGCCTCTCAGATTTTCGGCAGGCTTGCAGGAAGTCTGCCAGATTTCTGACAAACTTGCAAGAAGTCTACCAGAACTTTGGCATACTTGCAGGAGGTCTGCCGGATTCCGGTATACTTGCAGAAATTTGACAAAAAAAACAATTCACTTATGTAACCCTAAAATATATATATTTGTTACGTTGTTACCTGCAAATCCGTAGACCGTACATTCTGATTGATTGAACTAAGATAATTCCTCAGTTTTTTTCACCATGATTTTGAAATTGTTGAACACTAAGATAATTTCTTATCAATATTTATACTTTTAAATCAGAAATAATATTTTTTATAGCTAGAATATTTCTATATTAGCTTGAGGGTAGTTATATATTTCCAAATTCTCTACTTATCTTTACCTTAAAAATGGTAAAATTATTTTTTCTATATTTTTATAAAAGAAAATGGTATTTTGATAATTAAATATATCAAAAAGTAGGTTATATAAGTAATTTAAAAAAAGTAAATTATTTAAATAATTTGTAAAATAAAATAGGTTATTTAAATAAATTATCCAAAAAAGAAACAAAAAGCTACAAAGCATAAAGACCTTAATTAGTCATACAAGATACATTAGCGGAATGCTTAATAATAAAAGAGAAGCACAAGTGCTAGAGAATCTTCGGTAGACTCCAAACAACCATAAAGCAAAAAGCAAAAAGACCTTAATTGGTATCATAATTTTTAAGCTCGAGTTGGTTTTAAATGATTAGGCGACTTCACATTATAATCTTTAAACATTAATATCTAAAAGTACGAGTATATACTCATTTAGAGGAATAAACTAATAATTTACCAAGGACATTCTCATTACCAAAATAATAGAACAATTAAAGAATATACTCTTATATATTCTTTACAACAAAATAAAAAAAATATATGAAATTCAAATATTCAAATTCAAATTAGTTAATAAATATTTCTATATAATGTAAAAAAATTAGATGGAGAAATTCAATTACAACAACAAAACCAAAATTTAAGCAACACTGAAAAACAATCAAGAACAATTGAGAAGTGCTTATGTAACATCTCGCTATCGATTTTGACAGACATCATGTTATTTTTTGGTCTTATCAAAAATGTTTTTTTTGAAAAATTCGAGCGACAACAAATTCTTACACAAAAATCCTGGACAAAGGAAAAATAAAGAGGAGTGAGTATAAATACTCAGTGAGGAGATCATCTATGTTCACTAAAACACAATATCACCATCCTAATTCACACATCATCTATTCAAATAATAGACATATAATCTATCTTTTTATGATAAGCTATAACAACTAATTAATTTTACTTGTCCACAGCAAAACCATTCACACACAAATATTTGGTTCCACCATCTTCCCTATGATGGATTCAGACCCTTTTCATTTGGAGACTACGACATAGTAGCTCGATTCTCCCAGGAGACCACGGCCCAGTAGCTCGATTCTCCTTTACTCAAAGAGATCATGGTCCAGTAGCTTGATTCTCTCTAACTCGTAAGCGGTTTGTGACCTTCAAGGAACCCGTCGGTTCACTACAGCCCAACATTGGAAAACCATGGCCTACTAGCTTGATTCTTCCTAGCTCAGAGAGACTACACCCCAATAGCTCGATTTTCTCTAGCTTTGAGAGACCACGACCCAGTAGCTCGGTTCTCTCTTCCACTCTCTTTCTTTTCATCAACTTATTTATTTCTTATTTCTTCTTTCACATCACATACTCAATGTACATTTTTAAAAGATGTCAAACAATCATCAATTATATATATATATATATATATGTTTGACATCTTTTTGAAATATATATATTATAACAATCTATTACTTATCATCAATTAACAGTCATCAAACATGATTATACATATAATATATATTTCTAAATATTCTAACAAGCAACAATCACATGTATAACTCTAACTAATGAATTTTAGAAGCATAAACTAGAAAAGCGAAATTACACCTCCACAGATCCCAATCCTCACCTTAGCCTAGTCTTAAAAACAAATGCAAACAGACTGGCTTTTTAAAGTGAGATTTACCGACTACTACTACACCCGAAACTGGATCTGCAGGCTGATTTAGAAACTAGACCCGTGGAGCTTTCCAATGAAAGGTTAATCATTTTGTGGCTCCTTATGATTCTCTGGGAAAACGCTTTTGAAGTTTTTTGATCTGAAAATCTGATAAACGCAGATCTTCCTAAACAAATGATTATAACTTTCAGACCAAAATTCCAAATGATAAACCACCTTCGACTACGGGTCAATCCAAAAGTAAAGAATATACTCACCAAATTTTAGCTGATTTTGAGTCAATATAATCATCCGTTTCTCCTATCTCTTTAACGTAGTCAGAACAGAACTTCATATAAGATGACAGTCAAGGTTTCTTTTGGATTTGAGGGTTTCCTCGAAATCTTATGTGGCTTTATATGTGTCCTTGTTCTAAATCTCGGCCGAGTTGCTGATTGGTGGTGTACCATGGCGAATTTGAGCTATTTGGCCAAAAAATCAGATATCTCAAATTTAGATAAAATTTTTTTTATATTTTTAAGTTAGAAATTGAGTTATATGCATAAAACTTCTTATTTTTAGTAGATTTAGATAAAATAGTCCAAATATCTAAAAAAATATAAGAAAAACGATTGAAAATGAAGGTTTCAATAATGGCGGGCAGATTACGGTTTTGGTCGTTTAGAGTTATAAAAAAGATGAAGGTGTAATTACCTTTTTACCCTCTTTTAAGTTAAGAGTTAAATTTCATAAAAACCAGTAACCTTGAAGGCGAGTTTACTGCCTCAACCACTACGGCACAATGTATTTCGATGTCATGTTTTACAAAGTATTATATATAGATATTAAAACTAAATAAAATTTTCAAAATAAATCCCTGATTAATCCCTTCTTAATTGTTGATTAGTTGTCTAAGCGCTAGGTGATGCTCGAGCGAACGCGTAGCGCCAAGCAAATATTTGAGCAGAGATATGTGTATATATATACACATACATAGAGTTTTGTTTATTTAATAGGCCTAATGAGTCGGTCTCATAATTCTTCCCCCACTTAAAAAGAATTTGTCTTCTAATTCAAGATTCCTGGTTGACCTCTGCTCTTGTCCTTAAAGAGTTTTCATTGGTTTAAATTCTTGTTCATAGAACTTCAAAAATTATTCAATTGATTATAAATTAAAAAACAATAAGTAATATTCCATATTGACTACATAACCCAAAAGCTCAATGTCTTAAATCTTGAAAAGCATAAAAAAATCTCCAAGAAGTACAATTCTAACAAATCACTACTCTCCTAAAATCTAACTATTGAGCAAATCTTGCACTAGATTGAATTCTGGTTTCCAACTTGATCTTGCTCAACACCAACATTTGACTCTGCTGCAACAAACACACTTAGTCCCACGGCTTGCCTCTTAGAAAATGGTAGTAAGACCCCACGATTTCTTTCACCATGTTGCACTCCAACTAATTGTGTTGTGCATTCTCTCGCAAAATGGCTGGACTCACCACACCTCATGCACGTATAGCCCCTCCCTGAACAAATTTTTATGGTATGACTAGCTTGTCCATATTGAAAATAATTCCCTAAAACCTTCTAGCACACTCCACCATACAATTTTCCACATGTAACAAGCAACTGACGTGGCTGACTTGATCCTAAGTGGTGGTTATCCTTAGCATGGTTATGAGGCTCACCTCGTTTTCTTTATATGGGTTGTGTACACATAAGATCTTTGACTTCTTCCTCAAGTCCTTTCTCCTTTGATGCAAAAATCTCCATGATCTTAACCAAGTTAGCACAATCTTGGACAGAACAAAGGTTACAGATGCTAGCACGTAACCCTCTTTCGAATCTATGGACCGCATCATGCTCAGTTCTGTCTTTGTCACTCTGAGACGACTGAACTGCTGCTCATACTCTCTAAATTGTCTTTGTACCCTTACAAAGCTCTAGAAAGTCACTGTCCATCCGGTCCATCACTTCTCGTGGAAAGTACTTTTTGTTGAACTCATCCAGAAAGTCAGCCTAGGTAATCACATATCCTGCAGGAATGTTCCCTTCACATTCTCCCACCAAATGCAAGCATTTCCATGCAGGTAGTGCACAACTAGCTATGTCTAAATTCTAGTGGGCATTTAGCAGAATCAAAGTTCTTCTTCAACAAACGCCTCCAATCATCATCCCAAATTGGATTGCTCCCACCAGTAAAGTACTCCATACCGTATACCTCATGAGCTTTATTGTCTCTTAATACAAGAGCCCAAGTCTTGGTGACGGTATCCGGTGGTGGGGGTGGCTGGTGTTGTGCTAGTGCAGCAGCTACTAGCGATGGCTGCTCCTAAAAGAGACTTTGGGTTGAATCCTGAGGTGGTGGTGGTGGTGGTGGTGCAGCCCGATAAACCAGCTCCTGCACGAGATTACAGAGTTCCAATAACTCCTCATGAATCGCCACATTAGATGGTAACGATGTTGCTGCTTCCGCTTATGGTCGTCTCCTTGGTGGCATTTTCTGTTACTAATTCAACAGGTAACTTTGAGAAACAAGACACTTTTAGACATTCAAAATAGCAATCCTTAAGCTACTCAAAAAAACAATTCTTGAATCTTGGTGATTCGCTATCTCTAACAAACAACTTTCCTCACCCCTAATTCTACGCATTCCTGGAATGCATCTAACAATACAACCAAAATAAATCAAAACTTCTCTCTTTATTATTATTTTCTATTCTATAAATGTAAAAAAAAATTTCCCAACAACGTTAAAACTTCATTTTTTTTGAAAACGTAAACTCCCATTAAAACCATTTTTAATTTGTTTTAAAATCTTGAACCTCTGGCTCAGAACCGGAGTGGCCTTAACCTGGCTCTGATACCAATTGCAACACCTGCTCTCGATCTTGAGAGACAACATGTTATTCTTTTGCCTTGCCAAAACTACCTTTTTGAAAAATTTGGTCGACACCAAAGTTCTTGTTCAAAAATCTTGGACAAAGGAAAAATAAAGAGGGTTGAGTATAAGTACTTAGTGAGGAGATCATCTCTGCCCACTAAAACATAATAACACCATCCTAACTCATACGTCATCTGACATATAATCTATCTTTTTATGATAAGGTATAACAACTAATTAATTTTACTTGTCCGCAGCAAGACCATTCACACACAAACATTTGGTTCCACTATTTTCCCTATGATGGATTTAGACCCATTTTCATTGGGAGACTACGGCCTAGTAGCTCGATTCTTCCTGGAGACCACGACCATGTAGCTCGATTCTCCTACGACCTAGTAGCTTGATTCTTTCTAGCTGGTTAGCGGTTTAAGTCCTACAAGGAACCCATATGTTCCCTACATCCCTACATTGGAAGATCACTGCATAGTAGCTCGATTCTTCCTAGCTCCGAGAGACTACAGCCAAGTAGCTCGATTCTCTCTAGCTTTGAGAGACCACGGCCCAGTAGCTCGATTCCTTCTTCCACTTTCTTTCTTTTCATCAACTTCTTTATTTCTTATTTCTTCTTTCACACCACATACTCAAGTTACATCTTTAAAAGATGTCAAACAATTAATATATAAATATATATACATATATACATATATATATATATATATATATTTCATAACAATCTATTACTTATCATCAATTAACAACCATCAAACATAATTATATATATATATAATATATATTTCTAAATATACTAATAAGCAGCAATCACATGTCTAACTCTAAACTAATGAATTTCAGAAGCATAAACTAGAAAGCCAAATTTGCATCTCCACATATCTCAAACCTCACGTTAGCCTAGGCTGAAAAGCGAATGCAAACGGACTGGCTTTTAAAGTGAGATTTCTCGACTATTGCTACGCCCGAATCTGGATATGGAAGTTGATTTAGAAACTATACTCGTGGGGTTTTCCAATGATAGGGTTATTGTTTTTTGGCTCGTTATGGTTCTCTAGGAAAGTACTTTTGAAGTTTTCCAATTTGAAAACCGATAAACGCAAATCTTCCTAAATAAATGATCATAACTTTCAGACTAAAATTCCAAATGAGAAACAATTTTTGGCTACGGGTCAATCAAAAGTGAAAAATATACTCACCAAATTTCAGCTGATTTCGAGTCGATCTACTCTTCCGTTTCCCCTATCTCTTTCACGTAGTCAAAACAGAACTCCACGTAAGATGACGATTAAGGTTCTTTTGGATTTTCTGGTTTCCTCATAATCTTCTGTAACTTTATATATATATACACATAAATATAGTTTTTGTTATTTAATGGGCTTAATGGGTCGGGTCTCACAGCTTATGTTTAAAATGTAGGTAATTACTGTCTTGAATTGAGTTGATGAAGTTCATAATATTCTTTATACGTTCATTTCTTCAAATGCTACTTTATTATATTTTTTTTATGTATTGTTAGTTCTCTTTTTTTTCCATATTAGTTTTCGTAAATTACTTTGCTTGTTATTTGTATTCTTTACTATGTGTAGCTTATTTTGAGAGTCTATCTTAAATTTTCTGAAATAAATCCAACTTCATTTTCTTTAACATATAAATTGTTAATTTGTCACACTCACTAAAAATTTTAAATTACATTTTTTTACAAAAGGTTGTCATACGAAGAAGAAATTGAAACTGCAGAAGAGCAAATTGAGCATGATGATTTAGATACAAAACTTCAACATCTATTGGTAACAATGATTGGTTTGGCTCAAGTATTGATTGCTCATCAATATTTAAAATTTACCGATTACATTGACTATCCAATCCGACGACCTATCATAAGAATGGGATATGATTACATCTACAGCACGTTATAAGGGGATCATGAGCATGTCCGACAGCTGTATAGAATGCATTTAGAAGTGTTTATCAAGCTATGTGATCATATTAGACTTAAAACACACCTGGAAGATACAATATATATATATATACATATATATATATATATGTTGAAGAGATGGTTACCATATTTTTAATTACAGTCGGCCAAAATTTGAGGTATTGTCAAACCAAATACTTTCAAAAGATCAAAATTTGCAACAAGTAAAAATTTTCATAAAGTCTTAAGGGCAACTAACACAATTTCTCCGAGTTTAGTGGCCAAACCTAACCTCTTGGTAGCTTCAAGAATAAGAAAGAGTACCAGATATTATCCTTAGTTTAAAGTATGCATAATTTATGTTTATATATTATTATGCTCGGAAATTTTGAAGAATAATTTTTATAGGATTTTTTGGGAGTAATTGATGGTACATATATACATGCTATGGTACCTATAGTGATGCTGCAAACTACAGAAATAGAAAAAGAATAATATCACAAAATGTGTTTGTTGTTCGCAATTTCAATATGAAATTCATATACATTCTCAGTGGATAGGAAGATTCACCTCATGACTCGAAAGTACTATACGATGCTCTAACGAGGAGGACTAATAAATTTGTGGTTACAAATGGTAAATTTATATATTTTCAGATAAGTTAATAATAAATATATTATAGTATAAACTAATGATTACATTTTTTCAGGAAAATTTTATTTTGCCGATTGTGGATATGCAAACAGATTAAAATTTTTGGCACCTTTTCAAGCTACAAAGTTTCAAAATTTTCACTTTGGATCAATTAGGAACAGGATCAATAAGCAAATCAAAAACCCAGAAATCCAGAGAGCGGAAACAAATAATGAATGGACGAATTGATTTGACAATTGCCCAGGAGAGAAGTATTTGCTTACGCCAATTACAAAAAAAATTCTCTAGAAATAGCGAAACCATAGGAAATTTGAACAAATAGAAGAAGAAAAACATAAATTACAGAATCGAAGAACAATATCAAAACACGAAAAAAATCTAAGAGATCGATGAAACTTAAAGTCGAATCAAGAATGCAATTTTTAGATCAAAGATCTGAGAAACGTTGAGAAAGCTTGAGAAAATTCATTGAGAGATCGAAAAAATTTTGAATCATTGAGACATTATGTGCAAGTACTTAAACAAACATACTACTAGTTTAGACTTGTTGTTATTTTTCTATCGATAATATTGGATATCAAGATGCACTAATAGCGATCCAGACGGTTTTTTCTAGCGAGCTCTGCAATCTTTTCGGCTTTCTTTGGTGTTTTCCCGGCTTATTTTTCTTCTGGTTTTTCTTCTGTGATTTCTTCTTCCATGGAAGATAGCTAGTCTTTGCCTCCTCCTCTTGGTTCTTCAAGGCTTTCAAGTAAATAAAATTCTCCATTTAAGAAACAAAAATTGAAATCTGATTGGATTTCAGTTTCGAAGAAAACTTCAAATTCTTGATTTTCTGAATTGATGATGAAAGTATTTGTAAACGTATTCTTAATCGGAAATTTTGCCATGTTGGTGATTCACCATTAGTCGTTTGTGAATGCTCTCCTGATTCTTCTTCTTCAGAGCTGGATCTTGCTTTAATTCTTATGTGGATAGATTTTGAGAAAGTTCCTAATCATCTAGTCTCTTATAAAGGCTTGGGACTCTTGGCTAGTCACATTGGTGAACCGATAAAATTGCATCCTAAGACTTAAAATTGTCTTCATTTTGATGTTGGTCGAATCATGATTGAGGTTAACCTCAAGAACCATCTTCCTTCTTTGATCAACATTCCAAAAGGAAAATACCCTGAAGCTAATGTTCAAGTCTCCTTCCCTTAGCTCCCTTTACACTGTGAACTTTACAAGAAATGGGGACATGATTCTAAAGTGTGTAAATCTGATAAGCAGAGTACTTCTCCTGTGAAGGTTCTAGTTTCTATTACTGGTTCTTCTCCTGTTTCTTCTGCTACTACTAAGGTTCATGTTCCTTCTCTTATGCCTATTGTTGAACACCATTCAAATGTTGTTGTTCCTATGTTTTCTGTTGCCTCTATGGTGTTTTCTTCATTTGTGGTTTTTTAACTTACCTGTGATCCCGTTGGCTTCTGTTTTTTCCATGGATCCAGTGATTATTGATCATCTTTTGTCTGCGGTTGAAAATCATTCTGATATTGATCCCACTTCTCAGATGGTCACTGATAAGATTCATGTTTCCGATTGGAAAACTGTTGCAAAAAAGGTCGAAGTTCTAGTTCTCCTGTAAATAATGATATCTTACCCTCGTTGAAATCTAGCTCTTCTCGGTTTGATATAGTGAAGTTCATGAGGAAGGTGAAATCTAGGATCAGGATTCTTCGCTTGTTCTTACACAAACTCGTTTAAAGGCTAAGGAAGCTAAAGAAAAGGATGATCTCCCTCAAACTTTCTTTATTTCAAGAACTAAGGGTATGAATCAAGTTCTTGTTCCCAGAAAATCCAATAAAGCTTCATCTAGGAAGCCATGAGTTTTCTTTTTGCTTGAAATATGTGTGGGCTTAATCAACCATGCAAGCATTCTATTTTGTGTAAATGGGTTGGTGATTAAAATCTTTCTATTGGTTGAATTTTTGAGACTCGTTTTTTTGAAAATCCTTGTAGATCTTGGAGCTCTCATAGGCATCGATCTTTATCTCCTCTAAGTCGTAAATGTTGATTAACCTCTTTTCTTGGACTGTCTTCAGCTTGAAGTTCAATAACCGTGTAGCCCATACCACCTTATACTCAATCTCCCCAGAATGATGACATGATTTGCCATATAGCAGTGGAAACGGTATCTTCCCTATTGGCATCTTGTAGGCAGTTCAATATGCTCAAAGTGTATCATCAAGTTTAGATGCCCAATCTTTCTTGGAATTGCAAACTATCCTTATAAGTATGAATTTAATCTGCCTATTGGAGACTTCCACTTGCCCGCTGGTCTGAGGATAATAGGGTATGGCTACCTTGTGTTTTACCCCATATTTCCTAAGTAAACCCTCGAATGTCTTGTTGATGAAATGCGATCCTCCATCACTAATCACAACTTGTAGGACTCCAAATCTAGGGAAAATGATATTCTTAAACAACTTTATTACCACTTTTGCATTATTCGTCGGACTTGCCACCGATTCTACCCATTTGGAGACGTAGTCTACGGCTACCAAAATGTAAGTGTTTCTGTGTGATGGCGGATTGAAGGGTCCCATGAAGTCTATTCCCCAACAATCAAATACTTTAATGTGCAAGATCGGTCTTTGAGGCATCTCATTATGTTTTCCTATGTTCCCCATTTGTTGACAAGGATCACACTTTGATATAAAGGTTTGAGCGTCCTTAAATATAGAAGGCCACCAAAAAACAGCTTGCAAAATTTTCTGAATTGTTTTGAAAGATGCGAAATGTCCTCTGTATGTAGACCCACTGCAATGTTCCAACAGTCCTTGTACCTCTTCTTCATCCACACATCGCCTAAACACACCATCCGATCCTCTCTTGTATATATACAGCTCATCCCAAAAATAGTGATTTACGTCTCTAAAGGACTTCTTCTTTTGATATCCTTCCAAACTTGTAGGTATCTTTCCTACCACCAGATAATTCACCAAGTCAGCATACCAAGGGAGCACTGATCCAACAAATTGCTTTCTCTGCGGCGGTTCATCATTTCAATCAATCTGTCGCTCCTCGGAGTTGACTACCGTAAGTTGGACCTGCGAGGCTTGACCCTTTCGTTCCCGTCTAGAGCTTTTGACTGCCATCAGCTGTTCTTCAGGCATGAAATCATTTATTGGGACTGAGTCTTCTATCATCGTCCTTGATAAGTGGTCAGCTACACTGTTCTTTATACCCGGTTTATCCACTATCTCCATATCGAACTCTTGGAGAAGAAGTATCCATCTAAGAAGCCTTGGCTTTGCATCTTTCTTCTTCATGAAGTACTTTAAGGATGCATGGTCAATATGAACAATGACCTTGGAACCAACTAGGTAAGACCTGAATTTCTCAAATGCAAAGACGACAGCCAGCAGTTCCTTTTCTGTTGTTGCATACTTCATTGGGCATAATCAAGTGTCCTACTTGCATAGTAAATGACATTTAACTTCTTATCTTTCTTTTGTTCAAGGACCCCTCCCACCGCATAGTCACAAGCATCACACATAATTTCAAATGGTAGAGTCCAATCGCGTGCTTGGACAATGGGTGCTGAGATGAGTGCTGACTTGATAGTTTTAAAGGCTTCCATGCATTCATCATCAAATGAAAACTTCGCCTTTTTGCATAATAGGCAAGTGAGCGGCCGAGCTATCTTGAAAAAGTCTTTTATGAACCTTCTATAAAACCCAGCATGACCCAGGAAGCTTCTAATATCTTTTACCGTCTTTTGGGGTTGTAACTAAACCCTTACATCTATCTTGGCCTGATCAACCTCAATCCCTTTCTCAGAAATCTTATGCCCCAAAACAATCCCTTCCTTGACCATGAAAAGACATTTCTCCCAATTAAGCACCAAGTTGGTCTCCACGTACCTGCTTAATACCCTGCATAGATTTGACAAACAAGAAGAGAAGGTGGAGCAATAGACGGAGAAGTCATCCATAAAGACTCCACCATCTCCTCGACTAAATCCGAATGCATCTTTGGAAAGTTGCGGGAGCATTGCAAAGACCAAATGGCATTTGTTTATAAGCAAATGAACCATAAGGACAAGTAAAGGTTGTTTTCTCTTGATCATCTAGGTGTATAGAGATTTGGAAGAATCCACCATATCCGTCTAGAAAGCAATAATACTTGTGGTTCGTTAGACGTTCTACCATTTGATCAATGAAAGGCAATGGGAAATGGTCTTTCCTAGTAGATGAGTTGAGTCTCCTATAATCTATACACATCCTATGACCCGTAATAGTTCTAGTTGGTATCATTTCGTTTTTGTCATTCTTAACCACAGTGATACCTCCCATTTTGGGGACACAATGAACTGAGGAAACCCATTTGCTATCGGAGATGGAATGAATTACATCCGCATCAAGTAGCTTAAGGATTTCTTTTTACTACTTCTTTAAGGTTCGGTTTCAATCTCCTTTAGGGCTCTATGCTTGAGTGAGACTCATCTTCTAGGTGAATTCTATGCACACAAAAGCTAGGTGAGATTCTTTTAATATCCTCGAGAGAATAACTTATAGCTCTCCTAAAACATTTAAGTTTGGATAGAAACATTTCAAGCTCTGTATCATTCAAGGCATCATTAACAATTACAGGATATGTAGAATTAGTGCCTAAGAAAGCGTCCTTTAGCCCAACGGGAAGCATTTTCAATTCAACTTTTCGTGCCTTGAGCTCAGACCAATCGTCTTGGTCTACCTTAAAGGTTCCCTCGGTGTTATCCGCTGCGAGGTGCATGACCAAGTGCTCATCAGATCCGTCGATCCTTGTTTGCAAAAGGCTTGAGATTTATTTTCCCGCTTGTATATCCTAGTATCTGACTCCACCAGTTCTTCAATCACAAGTGAGCTTCTTGGTGATTGATAAGCATCCAAAAGCGCCCTATAGAGCTCCGCTTTGATCCGCAAATACTCATCTCGAATCGGTGTGGTTAGTGCAATTTGTAATTGGTCCTTTGTGAGGAATTCCTCAAGCAGCTCATCTTTAAGATCGTCCGTCTCTTGGATCCAAACTGCTTGGTTCTCAATGGTAGATTTCCTCAATATGTTTTCGATGTGGAACTTTATTTTGATGTTTTTGCCCAAATTTAGCTCTATAGTTCCATTCCTCACATCAATCAAGGTTTTGGAAGTGGCTAGGAAAGGTTAACCAAAGAGCAAATGATATGATCGTGGATAGCACAACAGCTGCAGCACCGGAAGTAGAGGGTCAGATTACACGTTCTAGAGCTAAGGAGATGCNCTGTACTCTTTTTCCCATAGAGAGTTTTGTCCCAATTGGGTTTTCTCTCATGGTTTTTAATGAGGCAGATGGAATCACTACGGCGAGTTACTTAGGAGTCTTACCATTAGGAGAATAATGTGCAAACCATTCTGGTTTTGTACTTAGTAGTTTTGGGGTGCACCATTAGGGGACACCTCGTTGTTTTATTTGAATTAAATAGCATGTTGTTTTTTATCCTTAGACTACTTGTTGTTTATTTGTAAACATCATGTGGTTTTGTTCTGGTTT
>OVBA01003344.1:0-28514 GCA_900406435.1 Lepidium aucheri | reverse complement strand
GGAGATTGTCTCGTCGATTCCACCACTCTGTGGATGTCGGGGGCCGAGGTCATCGCCCGGTGAATTTGAGACCTCATTTGCATGTGCTCANCGTGCTCTGCTTGCTGAGCAGCGAGGAGGGCGCGCATTTCTTCCAGTTCTTTGGCTATGCCATTTCCCTGGGGCTCCTCATATTGGTCGGCAGTTTGGCGAGCGTCGCTTTCCTGCACCTCTTTGTCGGCTGTTCGATGCTCGGCGCTCTCATGCTGTTGTTCATTTTGGCTGGTTCCCACCGGGTTTACAGGTGGATCAGCAGGTTGCTGGTTGTGCTGCCGGGGGAGCTGGGCTTGGAGCTGATTAAATCTTTGATCTTGGGTGTTAAGCCTCTCGAGGATTTGATTCGTTCGTCGATTGTTCTGCTCGACCAGGTCTGCCATCATTTGCCGTAGGTCGATTAGGGTTTGTCCCCGTGTGTTTGCAGTATTCGGTGGTCGGCCCGCATTAGATGTCGTTGGTACGTCACTCTGATTGTTCGATTGATCCATTTTTGCCTTTTGTCGATTTACTTTGCGGTTGAAATTGATTCGGGTCCCACGGTGGGCGCGAAAATGTTGATGCTAAGACTCAACACTCGTAATAATCGTGGAACCTTGAATCGAATACTCTATTGAAGAAAATGGATTACAAACAAAGGTCGAATAATTCCCTTGCTTAACTCACAAGCTCTAGGGTTTTCTCTCTCTTTTTTTCTCTATCCTCTTTCCAGATTATTCACCAGTATTTATAGGCTTTTAGACCTAGGGTTTCGGGGAATATTCCCTCGAGATTCTCCAAGATTTCCGGCGAGCATGGAGAAGGTTGGTTGCTCGCTTAGTCGGCTGCGGTTTTCGTGCTCGTGCCCAAAGATGTTACGCGGCTCGCCTAACCTCCTGCTCGGTCCATCTTCTCTAATCCATTACTATTGGACCTCTTAAAGATTTTGGATCTGGTACCAACAACATGTTCAATGTTGGATCTGATAACTATTTTGTGCTAACTAGCCGATGTGAAATGTTCTTCAGTTGTTAATCATATTCGTTTGTCTGGAACGTTGAGATGAATTAGTTATTAAGCTCGTCTCTCGATAAATCGTGCCAAAAGCAGCGTTTCTACGAAATTGATATGATTTGTACGATTCAATAGTGTTTTTTTTTTCTTTTGTATATACTATATAAACAAGCCTTTCTTATTCTTGTAGACCAGTCGTACACATCATTAATGAGCAAACAGAGATGTCGACGTACCCAATTCTCAATACCAACTCATACAATCATAAACATGAACGCGTGATTCAACGAACAACGAAAAAGCAAAAAACGAAAATGAGTTTGTCTAAGTTGTTTTTTTCAAATGTTTTTATATGCAAAGCCTGCACTATGCAGTCTATGGACAAAAACGAACCTGTCTCCACTAAACATGTATATAAAAATTAATTGAAGTCACAAAGACCTAAATCACACTATTCAAACACAAACTTGAATTATACTTTCTGAACCCATGATACGGTGTGGACTAAAGTATAAGAGAACGTTGATGATCTACGAGCTATATTTATAACTATTGATAACTATTAATGATCGTTTAAGCAATTAAAAATGAAAATTTGGTATACATCACTACTGCTAGTAGTCATTATTGGTAGAGACTAAAATGGGTCTCTTAAAAATATATATATATATATATAAAATCTTTTTGATTTAATAATTAGATTTTGTATTATTTATTGAAAAGTAAACCATTTAGAACAAGACAAGTGGCATATGGGTTTTTTAAAAAAATTTCAAAGTTTCTTAATTAAGAGATCCTCTCTCCTCTCTCTTCTCATATTTAATATTTTTCATTTTTTTATTAACAAAAAACTTAGAAGAAACTCTTGTTAATTATGCTCTAACGACTTTAAAAAAATTATATATCACCCAAAACCATCAAGAATACATATAGCCCACGAGATCACTTATCGGGCTGGGCAGGAATATTAAGAAATGCTCACTTGTATGAGACGAGCCCAACCTTCTTTTATATATATAGTATTTTTTCTTGAGGAAACATAAATTTAAACTAGTATTTTTTTTTCTTTCTATCAATAATTGGCCTTACGCTTGTCTGTATTTAGTTTAGAATACAACAGGATCGGTTAATAACTTTTGTTTACTGGATCTCATTGTGCAAAAAAATAGGATCATATTGCATCACACGGAATGTTTGTACTTGTAGAATAATCAGATTTTGAAGCCATCGGACATATTCACACGAACTGTCTGACTTTGACCAAAAGCTAAAACTCCCAGTTGAGATGTAATACTTAAAGCTTCTATCACAGCACGTTTCTTGTCTCTTGGTTTGATTGTGTCCTCTCTCTCATCCACACATCTCTCTGATTTGCCAAAACAATTTAGGAGAAGTACACACCCATAGAACTGGAAAATAAATAGCATTATTCAAGAGCAAAACATTCCATTAGACATCTCTTTACAAACAAATGGACATATCACTTTTCTCATTTAATAATAAAAAAACAATAATCACATACATTACAATTCACTCAAATTAATAATTTACACCCATTTATATCAAACAAAAAAAAAGCAAAAAAAGATAACGTTTTACCAAAACGGGTAAAGAGAAAAGAGAGTAGATAAATTAAAACAAAAAACAAAAAAGCTAGAATTGGGAGGAACAAGCGAAACCCCCGTTTTGCCCTCCTTGAAACTGAGTCCGACTCAGTCCAGTTGCTTCGAGCATACGGTTCCATTCACGCGCCTCCGCGTTTTCTCCAAACTCACTATCTCCTCCGCCTTCTCCTCCTCTCATCGCCTGCAGAATCTTTGCCGTCTTCTCCTTCACCCGTCCATTCCCGTTCTCTTCCACTTCCTTCAACACATCCTTAGCTCCCGCCTCGCTCGCCAATCCCTAAACCTTAGATTCCCCTAACAAAGCGTCAATAGGACCGCCACGCAATTCTCATGCACCGCCTCCGAATCATCTCCGGCTTCTCTAAGCTTCCCTACCAAAATCGCCACCGCGTTTCCGTCTAGCATCGTTCCTTTTCCGTCTGGACAAGCCGCGAGGTTGCAGAGCACTAAGAGTATTCGGCTCATCGGCTCTCCGGATCTAACCATCGAAAGCAGAGTCGGCACCGCACCTGCTCGGACAAGCCTGGTTCGGTTGCTCGGGATCAGAGATAAGTGATAGAGCGCAAGCACCGCGTCTTGGCGCGCTCTCTCGCTCTCTGAAGAACAGAGAGCGTGGAGGAGAGGCTCCACCGCGCCGAGAACTCCGATCACCATTTTTTTCTCATCTTCCAGCGCTAAGCTGAACAAAGCACCGACGACATGTTCCTAAGCTTCCGTTGTTCCCGATTTCAGAACGTCGATCAATAGAGGAACGAATCCTGACCGTACAATCTTCACTTTGTTTTGTTTCTCCAACGAGAGGTTGACCAGCGACGCGGCGGTGTTCGTCTGCACGAGGTTGTACCAAAAAACGAGAAGTGATCGGAGGAAAGAGAGGATCCGGTCCGTGCAGAGCAAAGCACGAAGATCCTCGCTGGATCTTGTCATCTTCCTAAGCAGAATCAGACCTTGCTCGTGGTCTTTGTTGAAGATCTCTTCTTCTTCCGAGGACATCAGAGGCGAGGAAGAGTAATCAGAGGAAGAGAAAGAGATAGCGTTCCGGATTGGACTACCAGTTCCAGCGTAAACCCCCGAGGAAGAAGAACTAGTGGAAGAAGAAGAGAACATACTCACAGCTCGAGTCGGGTGAAACAGACTCTACCTAATTGTAACCGACTCAAGTGATGCGGTCGGCAACATTGAATTCCTAGACCGGACTAGAATCGCCTCCATGACAGCATCGTAGTCAGAAGGCGAATTCTCAGCCACGGGAGGGAAAATATCAGGCTCTGGAGCCTTAGTATCCGGAGATTCCGGACCCTGATCCTTATCCATCCGGACATGGGCAACGCTTTCGACGTAGGCAGAGTCAGGTGGGCGAGGATGGTCGACTTTTTTCCGGTCGCACCAGCTGAAAATGGTCGATTTCATGGCGAGATTGGGGATGACGGTGGAGAAATCGGGTCGGGTACCGTCGAGTAGATCCGGTATAAAGCCTAGGTTACGACAGACCTGAACGTAGAGACGCTCGAAGGTTTGACCAGATGGGACGACAACCGGATCCGACATGAGGAACCCGGTGATGGGACAAAGAAACTCCGGCGGAGTCTCGTCGTGTTTGTGTTGCGGTACAGTTGTAGCGGTGGTGGAAGCGAAACGTTGGTGGAAGGAGAACCATCTCTGCCTGTTATTTCCACCCATCGCCACACACACACAACAACAACAAAAAAGAGAAGCTTTTTGAGAGTAATCAATCAGAGAGAAGGAGGAGGGAGAAGAAGACGAAGCGGCTCCGAGCTAAAGAGCTCGAAATATTTAGTCTTTGATCCAGTCCAAAAAGGTTTTGTTGATTAAACCGATCCAAATTAAGTTGAATTAAACCGGAAACTCTATCAACTGGATTTCTTTTTCTCCCTAAATAAATGATTAACAAACAAATCTAACTAAAGTAATCAAACAAAACGGAATTGGTAACGCTGATAGTAACCACTCTGACTTTTCTGACTTTTTCTTGGTTAACTTTTTCTGGGTGTTAATATTGTAAAGTTGATGATCATTAATGGACACCCGATTATTACCATGAGCCATAAATCGTTTCGAATTTAATACAGTAGTAATAGTGTTATGGAGGAGCGTTAAACCTCAGAAACGGGGTCGACGTGTCGTTGAAGCTTACCGACACCAAATATTATTGAGGGAGTGGTGTGCCAAAACCACGAGCTAATTCAAGTCCTTGTTAGTTACAAAACCACGACTGAATGCACAGTATAATATTCTTCTTAATTGCACACTATAATGATAATTGGCGATGGCAGACCATTCAAGCGTGTTACATACTCCGAAAACGAGAAAACAATATTTTAAAAAAGTAAAGTTTATGATAATATATACTCCCTCCGTTTCATAATAAGTGTCATTATAACATTTTACACACAAAATATGAAAACATATTAAAATTCTATTATACCCTTGAAAACTAATTGACTCTTGAAATTCTTTTTATTTGATTGGTTGATAATAAGGTTAAATTAGATCACTTATGCTAAAAGTTATATTGGAAATGTAGAGTGACACTTATTTTGAAACGAAAAAATAAACTCAAAATGACACTTATTTTGAAACGGAGGGAGTATAAAGTTCTTTTGTAAGTGAAAAAAAATAATTATATTGTTTTTAGTGAGATAAAGTCGGAATACGATGACAGTATCGATTAGATATAAAAAAAAACAAGAACATGACATCCACTAAGGTATGTCTTGTTTTGTTTTGCTTTGAATGCCTTTTTATTTATTTAGCCAACTCTTTGATTACAGAGATAACGACAATAAGTAGGATGTTTTTCTACTTGTTTTTTAATAAGTTTATAATATTTAAGTTTCAGATATATAACTTTATAAAATAAAAAATGCTATGTTTATTACTAACGCATTTATCATTTTACTCTTAAGCATATTGTGAAGCAAATTGGTAAAATATAATACTATAATTTATAATTTACAGCCAATTAAATTAGATTATGCTCTATCATAACATCTTATGGTAGTCTTCATTTTTTGAACGAGCTTATGGTAGTCTTCTCATGCACCCAGCCTTAGTGCGTAAATTAACATTAATATACGAAAGAAATAGATCTTAATCTCATCTGTCCATTGCCCTTTTCTTCTTCCTCTTCTTTAATTAAAAAGCATATTAATGTATATGATTACGGTTGTGGAGGTGGGGAGATGGATGTTACATCAAGGCATAAAAGAAGGAAGAAGAAGAAGTACGAAGCTCATTATTATCGTTAGAACTTAGAAGTTTGGAATGCAGAGACGCATTCAGCGTAGGAAACTTTATTTGTCTTCTTCAATAATTGGGGAGATAGTACTAGTGATGAATGATGATGATGATGAAGAATCGATGGTCATAATTGTAACTCTGTTTAAGTATTAGTATGTTTAAGTCACCACGTCCTACATCTTCTCTCCTTCCCAATGGTTCGCTTTGCTCTCTTGCTCTCAAGAAAGATCACATTAATGACTCTTCTGAGCTCTTGGCATAAGAAATTGTAGGGAAATTGTCATCGTCTCATGTTCCTTCGTCGTAAGGCGAGTGTTTTCATACTATCGGACCGAGCCCAAAAAAATCCAATATGAGAAAGATTAATGGGTCTGCACATTTAGAAAAAGCCCTCCAATCTTAACTGGTAAAACAAACGGTTTATCTTTCAGCGGCGCATTATTTGAATTTGAATTTTCGGAGAATAAACTCACAGAGATCCCACACACAGCGGAGCGTCTGGGAAATTGTGGGCCCTCAGATTCGAAATATCCCAAATCAGACGGTTTGTATTGTCTCTCCTTATCTTCTCTCCTCATAACTTCAACAAATTTCCCGCTCTCAAGGCAAACTGCTACAGAATCTTAGGTTATGCGTATATTTTGCGAACTATTCAAAAGTAGACCCTTTTACTTCTTATACCTTCTTATCCCCATTTTTACGTGACAATACATGACTTCTAGAAATTTGTTTTTAAGAAGAGGAAAATGTATGAATAGTTAGAGATATAAGTCCGAATTTACTATTTATTTTAAAAAACTATTAGTTACTTTTTTTTGGTGGCAACAAAAAATGTTAATTAAATTGGTCGAAATTTGGGATATTTGCTGGAATGCTATATGGAGGGAGCAAAGAGGCTTCTGCTTCTGTGGTATGTCTACATTCAATTTACAAAGGAGGTTCCTTTAGATGCATTTTTTGATTGATCCTCTTCATCATATCGTGTCATCTAAAGCCTAAACATACAAATTTCCTTGAGATTTATGTTTTGGTTCCACTATTTTATAACTTGTGACTTCTGGTGTTAAACTCAACCCATAAGATATCAGAGTTTGCTGAATCAGTCTCCAATGCTAAAATTAGTGTCCGTGGTTTGAGACAGAGCAAGGATGCATAAGTGATGTTGAAGATGGGTAGTAAGCAGGACAAGCGAGAACAGCACAGATTGATGCGAGATGTAATGGAGAAAAGATTCACCCGAACTCGTGGCTCCCTCATTGGAGGAATGCGCCTTGGAATGTTCACCGCTTCATACTTTAGTCTACAGAACTTTTTAGCTGAGACGCGAAGAGTGCATGATGTCTTCAATTTTGTAGGAGCTGGTTCAGCAACCGCTGTAGTATTTGGCCTAATCAGTATGGATACATACCACTCTCTCTGCATCCTCCTTTGGACTTATGCCTTATTCAAGATGTTTACTTTTTTGTGTCCTAACATATCATTATCTCTTATCACAATGTGGCAGTGCCAGGGTCTCTTGCTCAGCGTGCGCGAAATGTGATGCTCGGTTCAGTTCTTGGAGCTACAGTCTGATTTCCTCTTGGTAATTACTTAACATCTTGTGTTAGAATTTTTTACCGTATGAGAAGATGAGAGATACTCTGTGAGTTTTGAAATTGGCTTTAGTAGTAAGTGCTAACCGTATTGTTTCGACAGGTTGGTTACAATTGAAGCTCATGGAGAAAGCAAACAAAGGCAAAAAAGAAGACAGAAGCCACCATGGCAAGGTCACGAGTGGTGTTGGTGCAGCAATTGAGAGACTCGAACAACAGTTGAGAAAATAAGAAAGGGCAAAGAGACCGTTTTGTCTAGAAGACTCCCGGAGAAGTTGCAGAAGCTTCAAGCTTCTCCCACACCTGCCGAGCAAGCTTCTCCCACACCTGCCGAGGTTCCATGTTATTCTCCTGCCGAGGTTCCATGTTATTCACCTGATAAACATAAACAAAAAAAATCAATAAATCTTCTTCAAACATAAACCAAAAAGACAACTAGAAGACTCCCAATTTTATGTTATGTTACCACTGCAATCCTCTGGCTATCACTACTGGTGACTATTTGGAAAGTCATCAACTTCTTCTTCTTCTTCAATGATCTACCAAGCTTCTGCAAAATCAGAATTTGCGTTAATATGTCAAAAGGAAATTACCAATTAATGAATGTTCTTACCCTTGCTATTAGTTCAAGGATATCACTCTCTTGTGGTCTGACAACCGAGACGTAATGGTTCTCCACCTTCAGGATTGCTGATTTCTCTATCTTGATTTGCAGATCAAATAGAATTCGAACGGTTTCATTCTCCCCTTCAGAAATGCAGTTGGGTAAGGGTTGATTTTTATCCTGCATAGCACACAACAACACAACAGATGTTGGAGAAAGAGAGATGCATAGATACGGTAAGAAAAAAGGTGAGTGAGATACAGAACTCAGAAGATCAAATCTATATGTTAAAGAGTCAGCTTGCCAGATATTTGTCATCTGAGTTGGATGACGAACATGGTGAAGGAACAGCTCCCACACAAGACCTGGACGTTCAGACTTTGTCTGAAGAACTGAGAATTACAAGCCTGAGGATTCAGGAGGCAGAGAAAGAAAACGACAACATGAGAAAAGAAGTTGAGAAAAAGAGGTCTAATGACACGAAAGCTCAGAAGCCTCCAAAACTTGCTTGAGTCGGCACAAAAAGAAACTGCAGCATGGAAAAGCAAGTCTAGTGCAGATAGAAGAGAGGTGGTACAACTATTGGATAGAGTCTCCATGTTGAAATCGAGTTTAGCAGGTAGAGATCATGAGATCAGGGATTTTAAAACTGATGCTGACACAGAAGAGAATATATTCCCGGAGAAGGCACAGGTTAAAGCCAAAGTATCCAGGCTGGTGGAGAAAAAAACACATCGCGATGAGCCGTTCAAGGAGCTGGAAGCCACTGTGCGTTATCTTAAAGACGAGATAAGAAGGGTGACCAATGAGAAAATGGAAGAGGAGGAAAGGCTGAAGGGAGAAATCGAGGTGCTGACAATGGAAAAGGCAGAGAAAGAGAGATGCATAGAGACAGTAAGAAAAAAGGTGAGTGAGTTAGAATTGGAGACGAGTCGGCTTGAAATACTATTGAAAGCAAAAGACGGTAGGATAATAGAGATGGAGAAAGAGGTGGAGAATCTAAAGGAAGTAGCTGCAGAAGAGAAGAGGGAAGTGATAAGACAACTCTGTTTTTCACTGGACTACTGCAAAGACGAGTGCAAGAGACTACCCCTTGATTCTAGAACAGATGTATGTAAAATATATATCAAAAACCAATCGAAAACAAAATAACATACCTTTGTTTTCTGTATTGCAGCACTTCTCCTCTTTTTAAGCTCTTCCTCAAGCCTTTTCTTGTGATCTTTACTTCTTTCCTTCTTCTTCAGTTCTTGTCTTTCTGCACTAAGATTCTTAAACACTCGGTTAGGGGGAAGACCGAGACAATCCCTCAGAATCAATGTCCTTATGGAACGTTCACCAGAATCTTGTACACCGCTTATGTTGACCAAAATGATCTGATGACTGGCTTGTGTGAGGGCATCTAAACAAATCTGGAAGCCAGTATCTCCTGCAATGAAAATGATGTTCTGAGCTTCAGGAGAATCACCAAGCCACTTGTGTACCTCATCTTGTAAGCATAATTTACATAAATCCTAAGACCTTCAGGCAACATGATTAATCACATAATAGAATATATACAATCTAATATGTACGGATTGTGCACGATTTGTTTCTTAATAATGTACAAATATTATTAAATATTATGTGCATAAATCGTACAGAATTATTAAGTTTAATTTTACATATTAAGACTAAAAATTATTTTTGTACATAAATCGTACAGAAATATAAAGAATATTGGGAAATTGGCCAAAAAAAATCATGAACTTTTCAGGAATTGCCAAAAAAAGTCCAAATTTTTAGACCGACCAAAATAACCCTCAATTTTATTTGATTTTCTAAATAAATGCCAAATTTTTCGTTGAGTTGCCAAAATAGACACGCCGTTTATTATACCGTTAAAATAAAACGACGTCGTTTTAATCTGAGCCAAAACGATGTCGTTTTATAGTTTTCGAAAATTAAAAATATGTCACTCCCAAGTTTCGAACCCAAGACCTTTAAGACGAAAAACCGAATCTCTTGCCACTAAGCTAATGACTATTTAAGTGGATTATCTAACATATCTATGTTTATAGTATATTGACTCAATGATATATGTATATATTTTAACATATATATATAGTATATATAAATACATATATATGTTAAAAAATATATACATATATATTATCTTATTTAAATAAAAATACATAACATATATATACTTAACTTATTTAAATAAAATATATATACATATATATACATTTGTATTTTATCTTTTTTTAAAATATATATACATATATATGTTAATATATATATATATATACATATAGGTATGTCAAAATATATATACATATACATATACATATATATGTTAAAAAAATTATATATATATAATACTTAAAAAGTATAGTAGCACTAAATTTTAACAAAGTATTCTATTTTTATTTATTTTATTTAAATAAGTTAATATATTGTAAAATAAATTTAACCTTTTAATAAATAAAATATATATGTATATGTATATCTATATTTATTTATTTTATTTAAATAACTTAATATATATGTATATATATGTATATATATTAAAAAAAGATATATGTATATACATGTATATACATGTTAAATAACATGTATATGAATTGGGCCTATGAAACAAACTCGTTAGTTTGAGATTAGATCGACTATAAACAACCGTAAAAAGAAAAAACATACATTATACGTTTTCCTGACGTGGAAGCTAAACACAGAGGTCTTGATTGCCATTAGTTTTTAGGCTGGTTTTTTGGTTTTTATTTTTGTAAAAACTATTTTTTATCCAATCATGATTTTTTGAAAAACTAATTCTCAAAAACTAGTTTTTAGGGTATTTTTATTTTTTCAACACAAAAACCAAAAACCAAATTTTGGTAGTTTTTGCTCATTTTCGAGAGTTTTTTTTTAACAAATGTAAAAAATTTTATTTTATTATTCTATTATTTGTTTGACTAAAATTTTAAATAAACTAACTTATTTTTTAAGAAATTCAACATCCGCTTCTTCATTTTCATTCATATATATTTAAAACAATAATGTATTATTTTTAAAATAGTTTTTGAGTTAGCCTAATATATATATATAGATTTATAATAATAGTTTATTAAGTAATGTATTTTTTTGAAATAAATCTTTATATGACAATTTTAAATTTTATATTTTAAATATCTTTTTTGTGAAAAATTTGACAAGGTTTTTTAAATTATTTATTTTTCTGGTCAAAAATTTTATTACTTAGATTTAATATTGTATTTTTCATAGGTTTATGAAAAAAACATTTAAAAATGAAATTATTAAGAAAGGAAAAAATGAGTTAAGTTGAAAAACCAAAAACTATAAAAACTGCCATCCATGTTTTTGAAAAACTAAATTTACTGTAAAAACTAAAAACCAAAAACTAAAAACCAAAAACTAGTTTGTCATTCATCACTCAATTAGTCTGACAATAACGACGCCGCTTTGGGCCGGTGTTGGTATAAAGAAAAACCTTGGAGTAAACCGCTTGCCTGAAATCTCCTCTCCTATCTCTATTCTTTTCTCTATCTATCCGCTTCCCCCTTTCTCCTCCTCCCCCTCTGTTAAAATTCTCAATCTTTCTCATTGCTTTTTGATTAAAGCTCCGACTTTTCACTAGGTTTCTCTTCCCCTTTCTTCTTTGTATTGCCTTTTTCTTCTACAAATTCTGCTTCTTCTTCTTTTTGCGTATTCTCACGGACGTACGAACAAGCCAGAAGACAAACAAGCTCATGATTAAGGTCGGTTCTTTTTATCTCTCCCACTCGGTTTCGACGCAACTGTATTCCAATTTGAAATCCCATTTTGAGGTCTTTGGGTGATTATGATGTATTCGATTTGTCGAGGAAGAAGGATTTTCCCGGTTTTGTGGCCGCCTTTGATTAATAGTTTAGCGTAATTTTTATCTGAGCTGGAGAAGACTTCTGGCATCCAGGAAAATGAACAAGTTCATACTTTTTCTTTAATGAATGTTGAGTTCGCAAAACGAGATAAGTCTTAGTTTCATGTCGGACTAGTTTTGCTGTGCTTGCTATGGAATTGCATTTTAATGTTATATGATAGCTACTTGTGAATTCATCATTTGGAGGTTATTACAGTCGCCTATTTCAATCCTCTCTAGGGCCTTGCAAATTCAATTCACTTTCTGGATAATTTATTTCGGATTTGGCTTCATGTTGCTTGCCTATGAATACTTGGTTTGCGTATCGTTTCTGCATGTGCGATAGTGTTTAAGTTTAACTTCCTTCGAGCTGGGTAACTTCCTTTAGAATCTAGGATTAAAGATTTGAGTTTGCAAACTGATGTCTTGTGAGCTCAAATTTTATCTACTAGGCGAAAATTTTGTGAGTTGCATAGAGTACTGCTTGTTAAGTGCAAGAGAGATCTTTACTACAGGGTGATGGATACGTTGGCTTATGTTTATTTGTGCATGTGGGAGAAAAGTATGGTGGATCCTATGTCATCCATTCCAAGTTCTGTATACTGCTGTTATTGAGTAACTAAAATCGGTTTGTGTGTATGATGGATGGACAGATTGTGACTGTTTTGTAAATGATTCACTGCTCAGCTGGAGACGATGGTGTTGGTAACCCATAAATTGCAGGTATCTATGCAATCTTAGAACTCCTATGTTTAGTGTGTTTTCTTGCATCTGTGATGTGACCTTTTTGTAGATGATTTACTGCTCACCTGGAGACAAATGATTGTATAATCTGTCTACACAATTAACATCTCTTTCATATTTTAAATTCTGTACCTTCCCTATCGCTCTTGTAATGACTTCTTTTCCTGTTATTTCATGTAGGGTTCACATTTCTTATTTCCTTGGAGTTCACCAACATGGACCAAAGGCTTGATTGTTAAGAGACCTGTTACAACAGTGCACTTTGTTGGGAGGAAAGAAAAGCATTTACGATTGAAGCAAAATTGCTGTTTTAGGTGAGAATCCCACTTCACTAGTGCCTGCTTATTTCGACATTTACAAAACAGTGTACTAAGTATGAGACTCGCGACTCTCTCATTATTACTCTAGGAAGGTAGATACTTAGTTATATCATGGATTGAAATGTGGCGCTCTTGACAGGCTGAGACCTAAATTTTTTGTCAAAGAGTTCCTTGCTAGATACTGAGACATGGTTTAGTGCATGGGATCTGATGAACTCTTCAATAGGCTTTTGATCATTAGGAAACTATATAGGTACTTAAGTAGTTCATGTATATTTCTCGTTGCGGTGTATTTTTGGAATCACGAACCCTGTGGAACTGTTTTGCAGTTTAGGGTCCCCTTGCAGTGGTGGATTGAAAGCAAAATCTTTCAGGGTTACGTCTTTCAAAGGCGGCATCCAAAATAGTGAATCAGGAGGAAGCGAGGGTGGGAAGAAAGTTACTAATAACTCGGTCAAACTATCTTACCGTTCAGATGATGACGAAAATAATGTGAACAGCTCTCCGAAGGCTCAAAACACATCGCTTTCATATACCTCGGAAATAGAGGATTCAATTACAGGACAACCTGCTATTCAGAAGCTATTCAAGAAATGGTTAACTCTGTTGCGCACACAATCACCTATTCAAGTAGTTGACGAGGCTTTGGGAGGAGAACAGGTTCCACAAACGACAAAGCCAGAAACTGAAACAGAGATCCCAAAAACAGAAAGCCTTCAGCGTACAAAAAATACATTTTGGACCTGGTTTTGGAGTTTAGACGCAGCTATCAAGATTCCGTTGCTGTTATTGTAAGTATGGGTATCATAACATCCTTTTCTTTTTCCTTAAATGCACACCAATTTAAGAATAGTGGAAAACCGTCATCAGGAGGAAGATTCAAGAGTGTCATAACCACTTTCTTTTCCAAGTTCCTTATGTCTGTATTGATTATAACTTTAATCATTGACCATTTTGGAGTGTTCCAGCTTTCCTAGCTGTTAACGCAATCTATGGAGCTGAAGTTACAAAGGAGTTATCCCCTTTGTGGATGGCTGGTCCCTTGATCGTCACCCTTTATATCAAAATGTTCCAAGGACTGTGTGCCCTTTACGCCTTCTGCTTCAACCAAACCACCAAAATGATAGGAAACCTACCATCTTATTACCTTATAGCATACCATTACATTGCCCATGGCAAGCTCAAAGACGACGTGAGAACTCTAGTAACTCAACCGATGGTGGCCATCAAGAACACCGATTACAAAGAGCTCACACGCACCAAACTGAAACAGTGCCAAGAGTGGATCACCGAGAAATACTTGGATTTTGTTGAATCTATATGGCCTTATTACTGCAGAACTATCAGATTCCTGAAGAGGGCTAACCTGATTTGAAGCTCTTCAACATGGAAAACTCTCAAATTCTGACTTCTCAGGGCTTCTCTATGATCTGTATTTTTTCCTGTTGTCTTTGGTTTTACCTTTTTGATTCTTAATTTTAAAAAGGCTTTTCATGTTTATGCTGTTGTATCCGTGCATACTGCTACCTTTTTTGACGTTCTACAATGAGTTCTTTTACTATTAAGGTTTCCCTTTAATCCATAGTTTAAATATCTATACACACTTACATAGACATGCTTAGAGATACAACAACAGAAGACCACTAGTGTTTTAAAGATCTCCTATAACCTCTTTAGCTTCTAAAATTTGATGGTAATGTTTCCTCAGTGAAGTACTCCTTTCTCACCGTCTCTACTGAACAAAACTTGACCTTCACAATAAAACAACAACCAATTGAAAGTATTAAATCATTTCATACCCTGACTTGTGCAGGTTATATAAACCGGTCTAGTAAAACAGATTGCGCACACAACAACAGTGATCTTGATGAAAGTAACTAGCAATGATGCATGAATACTACTTAGTCATTTGGTATGGATGTTATCAGAGATGCATATGACTTCACCACCGGTTTGGTGAATTGCCAAATTGGGTGGAAAATGAATGGAGCATCTACGAAAAGGACTTCATCCAATCGGCTTGGATAGTAATAGTAAAATACGTTAAACTGCAAAATAAAACGATGAAAAATACAAGAATAAGATCAAAGACTTGTCTTCTTTCTTTCAGTCACTGGATACCAATTACCAAACCATTGAACCTGTAAGAAGACATAAATACCAGAAAAGTCAAGAACTTAAGATCTGCGTTCTTAGAACCGAATCCACGGAGATCAAATATCCCGAGTATCTTGTGTTGTCCTGCTGGTAGCTTACTTAAAGCCTTTTCAAGTAAGAACACACACAGCTTTTCATCTTCTATTGGATCAAGCAGCTGCAAGACGCCATATAATTCAGAAATTCTCAGCTCTTGTTAAACTGCATGGCGGAAAATTTACATTAAAAAATTATAACAATGGTGTCTAACTTGCCCCTGGGATGTGCTTTGCGGGAGCTAAAATAACTACTGGTCGACCTTTTACATCTAGAAAGACATGGACATATGCTTTTCCTGTGTCAGCAGCCGGTTTGACAGAATCTTCCGATAGTTCGTTCACCTTGAACTCATGACGCCATTTCTAAAAGCGTTTAAGTAAGGATCACCTAGGAGTCAACATGATCATATTACCAACAAAACACAAGCAAACTTGATTTGGTTCTGCACAAAAGTGAAATTCATCAACTATGAGAAACATCATCATCTTCTTGGCAACCTTTTCAAAGATTATAGTGACTGAATAAAAATAACACAAGGAAGAGGATACGATGGCTTTAGTTAGCTTTCCAATTGCTTCATCAACTGAGAATCTCCGGTCTTTCAAAAACCAGAGGATCATTTCCTCATCATCTCTTCCGTTTTTGCCAATTGGGAGACTCACACAATCTTTTGCAAGCCATTCTTTTACTTCCAAAACTAGCTGTACCACAAGTTGACCAACCACATTTTCATAATGACTTCTTAGATAAACATCACGTTTCCAAGAACTTGAAACCCCAGAACTTCTTATATAATCAAGCTAACAGTTAGCAAGAAGGAGACCAAAGAGAAGTAGTTGCTGGGTTTCCAAAAATTCAATCTTTAACGGATACTGGAACTGAAGAACCCAACTTCTCAGACAGAACAAGCAAAAGGTCCTTTTCTTTTCCCTCAGACAGCTTCTAATGCCAACAATGGAGGACAGAAGACAGAGGATATCTTGCTTCGGATATAATCAGACAACGCAGAAAAGCATAAAGGCATAGAACAAGAAACCTATTGCGTGACAAAATTAAAACAAGTAACGTCTTCGTAAAAATTCATCCAATTTCCATGATTCTCTCTCTCTCTCTCACCTTGTGCGCATTGTGAGAATCGGACACGCAACTCCGGACGGAGAATCTGCAGTTCCGAGATAGATTACTGTACAGATTCTTCGAGTTTTTGAAATTGATTGAAGCAGCAACAAGGGTTGAACTCAAGCGGATCGACATTGAGGAAAGCAGAAAGAGAAAAATCGAAACTTTTTCTCTTGTTGTTGACTCTCAGAAATTTGATCGATGAGAGATTACAAGGAACTAAGAAATTTCAAAAGATGGGCTTTGTTCACCACAGAAGACGAGTTTGGGTGGTGAATTGTCACTTTGGAATTTGGAACCTTCCGATTTATAGATACAGAAGCAGAAGAGAGCCATATGGTTTTGCTCCTACCATTTTATAGACACACGCACACACACACTTGCTTCTTATACACATGGATACGGGTCTTTATCTGGATTTGACTCTAGAGATTTACCGTATCACTTTTTATTTTCACTCGACAAATAATTAACTATTAATCAAAAAATTACTAGAATTTGATGGTAGCTAGACGTAATAGGAAAACAAATAGTAATAATATACATATATACTACCTATCTTTGTTATATATTTACATACATAGCTTTGTTAAATCCGATTTATTTTGGTTTAGTTAAAATTAAAGTTAGAAATTATGTAACTAATTTAATTGTTACAATTTTATTTAATAATTTATTCTTTGTCACTTTATAATAAGGGAAAGTTGGTTTAATATTCTCGAAATATTTTGTAATTTGAAAACTAACACATGTTTTCAAAACTTTATAAACTAACTGTATCCTGATTTCTAGTATATATGAAAACATATATAGGAGAGAGTAAAAGAATTGATTTGGCTATCTATGTCACCAAAGTGCACTTACCTTTTTGGTTAACCATCCAGAAAGAACTCCAGAGTTAAGCGTGCTTGAGCTGGAGTAGTGGAAGAATGGGTGACCTACCGGGAAGTCATTCGCGATATCGTGTGAGTAAGGAAAAACACAGGAAACGGTCATGTGGTGATTGCAGGGATAGTATATCATGACTTTCGAGCCTCCCGAATAATGCACCGACTGTCGGACAGGGGTGAGGCCCACGAGCCTAACTGAGGGATGGGTGACTCACCGGTAGGGGCGGACGGGGCGTTATAAGTGGTATCAGAGCTGGTTAGCTGTCCAGTTCTGACCTGGGAGGCATCTTGAGACCTGTTGTGGCGCGTAACGAGGAGTTGCGCTCTGTANGGAGGCATCTTGAGACCTGTTGTGGCGCGTAACGAGGAGTTGCGCTCTGTAAGTGGGGGTGAATTGTAACATCCCGATTTCTGGTATATATGGAAACGTATGTGGGAGAGAATAAAAGAATTGATTTGGCTACCTATGTCACCAAAATGCACTTACATTTTCGGTTAACCATCCAGAAAGAACTCCAGAGTTAAGCGTGCTTGAGCTGGAGTAGAGGAAGGATGGGTGACCTACCAGAAAGTCATTCGCGGTATCGTGTGAGTTAGGAAAAACACGGGAAACGGTCATGTGGTGATTGCAGGGATAGTATATCATGACTTTCGAGCCTCCCGAATAACGCACTGACTATCGGATAGGGGTGGGGCCCACAAACCCAACTGAGAGATGGGTGACTCACCGGTAGGGACAGACAGAGCGTTATACTAACTTTTCTATTAAATAAAATAATTATTAATACCATAATCAACTTTGAGATTTTATAAATTAACAGTTATACTTTTAAAAAGAATCAACTGAAATATATATTTATAATCATTCTAGCACATTACTTCTATATATATTTATCTTGAATAAAATATTTCAACAGTATATTATATTTTAGATATAGTTTTTGTTAGCTTATACCAAATTATCAAAAAATCAAGTAAATTGAATTTTTCTTTATTTATATTTTCAGATAATGTTATTATTAACCTATGTCATATAAGGGACAAAAAAAACTATGTCATATATGTGCCATGAATTAAAAAATAAAATTCACAACATCATATATTTAGAATATCAGTTATGATAGAGTAAAAATGAAAAGTTTAAAAATATTAAATTCAATTAAGTAGAAATGAGAACTTTATTGATATATGATACAAAAAATTACATTATATTTTTTATAATTTTTGATTTCTAATACTTATTTTGTTAAAAATGATGATTTTTTATTTATATTTTTATATCTAAAATTTAGAAAACATTTAATAACAGATTTCCTGTATTAATTGTAAATAATAAAATTGAATCTAAAATAATTTATATGTTTGATTTATTTATGGTATTTGGATGGTTTTGGATTTCAAAAAGTTAGTTTTTAAACTTTTAGAAAGAGGGGTTAGTTTTCAAAATATTTAAAATTTCTAGAATATTTAATCAAATTTCCTCTTATAATAATGGGTCAAAATCATTTAACATCAAGTTTTTAGATTTATATCACTTCCACGATTCTATTGCATTTGTAGTACATAATGCTCATCAAAGTAATTACTAGTATAATGTAAGAATGGTCCTAACGATCCATATCAATCATTGCGTATCTATTGAAGTTTTGGTTCAACTCTCGGTTCAAAATTTTCAATTTGTTTCAGTTTATATCTCCATCCTTATACATAAGGGTCAAAAGCTACACATCGAAACGGTTCTTGATCTAGAAAATAGAATACACAAATAATAATAATCTTGTATATGTATATAAAATTTGTTGAATTATTAGAAAATTTATGAAATAAATAAGTAAACTTTGTATATGTAATGTAAGAAGTAATTTTTAAAATAATTAATAATTAAATAGAAGTAAGATATTCTTAGAATATTCTTTTTGGAATGATCATTTTAAGAAGTAAAAAAGAGAAGCAGAAATCAAAAACTAAATGACTGATTCGGTCAATAACTATATTTTGGTCAAAAATGAAGAACAGACATATGAGTAAAATAAAGAATATACTCATTGCAGTGCAAAATATGCTTAGACAAATAAAGAATATACACATTTCAAAATTTGCTTGGACGCAAATGCCTTTTCGTTACACGCAATACGCAATAAAACTTCCATATGCATTTTTTAGAGTTCTAAGTCAATGTTTAACACTACACACATTAATGATGGCTTATTGGCTTGGCATATATATATATAGAGCTCGTAGAATAGAAACATGACAAAGAGTTGATTGTATTATCTTTACATAGAGAGAGGGAGTTTCCACTAAATATATACAAAAAAGAAAAGAAATCAAAATAAGAAAACAAATGGCGAACAAATGGAGTGTGCCGATGATGATGTTTGCTTTGGTGGTGATGGCTGCCATTGGAGGAGAAGCAATAAATCATTTATGTACATTTAAATGTGAAAAGACCCGCTGTAATGATAGTTCGAGATTATTTGTGTTCTTCCAAACAAGTTGTAAAATTGGAGACGTCGATTCTTCTACTTCAAATTCAATGAAGTCACTTTTGCCAATTTTAACTGATTTTATTAGAATTTTTAGAGTGCATCTGTTGGTCTGATTTTGGTCTTTTCATTTTTTTTTTACTTTAATTCTAACTTGTCGAAATAACTTTTACTTTTTTTAATGAAGTATCCATTAGGTCGTTCGTTGCACCCAACATTTCGAGCAGAGGTTGATCAGATTCGGGACTTATCCCACCAGTGGTTCTCATGTTTTTTGTGAAGAATGAGTTCGCATGTGCTGATTGGATCTAATCGTCTCGAGACTTCGACTTCCCTCTTCCTTCAGTCAAAGATCAGGAGGTGAAACACATCTTTATGGAGTTTACTCGAAACAAGATGAAGGTTTGTGCTGTTCTTTCTTACTTGAACATTTTTTTTATAGTTTTCTGAATTGTTTATTGATACTTCGTCGTGTGTTTGCTATTGTTTTTTCATATATCCAAAGTGATGCAAATTTGAATCGCATGATCGCTCATTATGAATGTAGTGTCAAAGTTGCTTGTGAAGTGTCTTCTTCAGGAGGGAACACAGGTTTGCCACAGGTGCTTCGAGATCTCAAAAGTGAGAAAGAGCAAAATGACGCGCTCCAAACATAGGTAGAAGACCTCAACAAACAAATTAAAGATCTTAGGAGTGAAAGTGTTTCTACTGTTTGGACTTGAGGGATGAGCTCCTTAATAAGGAATCCAAATTCAACATTTTGAAATAAGACCACAAGAAGGCTATAGCCGGTGGCAAGCGACTCAAGAAACTCTATGATTCTGCTACATCTGTATAGACGCTATGTTTGTCCATGAATCCACTTCGTTCTCGTTTGGAAAGATTGAGGAGGCACATCCTTTACCTTGATGAAATCAAGAAACCTTCTTCAATGTTGAACCAGTGTTAAGGGATGATAAGTAATCTCAAAGTTGCTTTTGCGGAGTTGGGTTATGAAGTTCCGCAAGATTTCATCAATCTTATGGAGGATGATGTTGAGATCAAGGCGATTCCTCCGTTTTACTTGGAACGGGATGATATTCTTCCTCTTCCTCCTTTTGACGCTCCAACTGACTATGTGGTCCTTCTCAATAATCAAGTCGCACCCGACGATTTTCCGGGAGATGAACATGGTACGAATATCGAGACTATGACTCATCAATACCTGATTGATGAGGGTACTACTGCGGCCGTTTGTCATGATGATGTTGGAGAGCGTATGGTGGATGTCTCTGAAGTTGCCACTAACAGTGGTGCCAACCAAGTCTTTGATGGTGAAGACAAAGTTCTAGAATAAGGCGAAGTGGACAAAGGTGTTGCCGAACACACGGATGCCTGATCTGCTACCTTTAAATTTTAAATTTTTTTGCTTCTAGTTGACTTCCCGTTCTTGTTATCTTTCCTTTTAGACTTTGGTTCATTTTCAGATGCATGTTCATCCATGCGGTTGGTTTTTTCTTTTGACTTTGCTTATGTCTTGTGCGTGTATTTCTGACTACTTCTCGATAACACTCGTTTGTCTTATGATATTTTGCTTTGGGAAGCTAAGTTATTTCCCTTTTATCCTTGTCTAAAATTTTAAGTTCTCAATCGAAATTTTAGCAGAACCTCCTAAATATCGGTAGGCTTGTTTGCTCTATATCTTATCGACGAACCATGTTCATATGTTCATCATATTTGCTTCGAGAATAATCGGCTCTATACTTAACTTCTACATCGTTTTTTGAAAAATTAATCTTGTTTGAGATTGAATCTTCTCATGTTTGTCAATTTATCCAACGTAGCTTCGCCCTCTATGGATTCTTGGGTAATTACCAATTGTTGTTTTATATACATTATTTTACATATGTCCTTATTTGAAATATCGAGGTTCATCGGTATCAAGCTTGCGGGGATCCACATAGTCTGCTTGAAGTTTTGATTGACAAACTTGAATCTATTGAATTTATCAATTTAAAACAAAATTTTTGTGTATTGGAGTGTCGAACGCGTTTTGATATTCGTCAAGCTCACGCTAACTTGCACTGAAAGACTTGATGTAGCTTGCATTATGAATCTTAATGCTTGTTATTTCTGTTTGTTATAATATAAGAGTCTTGCCACGTATGTTTGTCGATGTTACCGAGTTTTGATGCTCATTATATTGTTTATCCATGACATATGTTTGTTGGCGTTACTGAGTGTTGAAGCTTATTATTTTGTTTGGCCAGAACATGTGTTCGTCGGCGCTATTCAGTGTTGATACTCATTATTTTTTTTAGCCAGAACATGTTTTCGTTATTGTTGTTGAGAATTGATACTCATTTTGTTTAGCCAAAATATATGCTTATCGGCGTTATTGAGTGTTGATACTCAATATTTTGTTTGGCCATAAAATGCGTTTCGTCGGCGTTATTGAGTGTTGATACTCATTATTTTGTTTAGCCAGAACATGTGTTCGTTGGCGTTGTTGAGTATCGATACTCATTTTATTTAGCCAGAACACATGTTCGTCGGCATTATTGAATTGATACTCATTATTTCGTTTAACCAGAACATATGTTCGTCGGTGTTATGTGAGAGGTCTTATGCTCGTCACTTGGTGTAGCACAGGCAGGTGTTTACGACATACTATAATGATTTGTTTTATTTATATTCTTCTTATAAATAATTCAAGTTGTTCATGTACTTGTATGGCTTATTTTTTATTTTTCTTTTATCCTTAAAAGAATCTTTACGACGCAGTGAGGGTTTTCTCATCAATCCTAAACACTCTTTTGATGTTTCAGGAATGAAGTGTGATTTTCACCACATGTTGTTGCTCCTTTGATGAAGGTAGTTTGAGACATTTTTGGATAGGTTACCAACCATTTGCATGTTCATTATTATAGATTTTTCCTCATTGTGAAGAAGCTTCTTAGGTCGAATGATTTGGTTGCTGCCGTCCAAGTTTTTAGCCAAATTTTCTTATGATTGAAATGTTGCATGATTTTTTGGATACATATGTATATTTTATTTTTGGGTTATGTATCATTTGTGAACAACATTGGGAAGCTGGTAATTGGTGATGCAATTGACCAATTGGGCAGACTTCTCCATACAATATCGGGGACACGTTCATTTCACTTATTTTTGTTGAAGAGATGGCTTATCTTTTACCTTTAATGTGTTGTCATCTTTTGCTTTTCCACCATTGTTCGCTATCTTTGGGAAAAAGGTATAGATTCGTAGGACAGCGTCTTTTTGGGCAAGTATTATGACCAGGGCATTTTCATATTTTCTGTTCGTCTTTTCTTTTTAGGTTCTACTGCCATTGGTCCCTTTTTCTCTGCCCAATATGCTGTCCTTTCCACTCTTGGTGTTGATAGATCTTGTTTTTATGAATTTTGATTTAGGTGAAGACTCAATAGTCTTTTCTTATGAACTTGCTGATGGACTATTCAGATACCATTCTCACTCTGATTGTTGTTCGTCATTGGTAACTTAGGGTTCTAACTTGCACTCATCTACTTCCTCTTGCTTCTGCTTTTGAAGTACTGGAGTTTGTTCCAATACTTTCCAAGATTTGCGCCTTGGTCAAAGACGGGTGCTAGAAGTCTGGTTATGGAACCATGCAGCGGCTGAGTTTGCTCCCTTTATTTGATCGCCATGTCTTGAGTAACTAGGGGCTCTTTTCTAATTTTCTTGAATAAATAGAGGTTCTATTTTAGTATCCTCTGAGCATACGTTTGTCGGGTTTGAAGGACTTTCAAAATGGGATTGTGACACTCTTTTCGGACGCCTGTGGTTGAACTTGACTTTGACCATCTAACACAAGATCATTTATTACTCTATTTGACTCCTGGTTTTTGGATTTTTCATCGTTGCTTCTGGGGTTGGTTCCCCTTTTTTATGGACGTAAAGAGATTTTTTTTTAAGTTTAGAGAGGTGTATGTGGATTTTTGTGGAATATTTTGTTTTGTTAATGTTATGGAGAACAAGCAAAATCCCCTTTTATAAACGATTTAGGCGTCCAAAGTTTCTTCGTATGTTGACCACATGTCTGTCCATACAAGTTGCATGTTTTTGGTGCTTTCAACGTTCCTATATGTCCTCTACGTGTTACTTTTAGAGATGCTTTGTGATGATTGTGGTTTCGCTTATTCCTGAGAAATTGTTGTGTTTCCAAAGCGGGTTTCTTTTGAGTCTTCTTTCATATTTTATTTCCGACCTTGTATGGGTTTGAAGCGTAATCTTCTGGTGCAAACGATGCAGATGTGTTTGTTTGGACGAAGCTATTGGGTGTAAGCATGGCTTTTTGCTGTACATTCGTAATTTTTTGATTTTAAGACTTTTTGTGATTGTCACCATATTGTTAAGACACTATTGTCAAACATATAATATATATATATATATATTTTAAAAGCCGTTGCACAGCGCACAGTTGCCTACGTACCCTCTAGAATGGGATCAAGCCATTTGTAGTTCTAAGGATTTTACATACATTCGAGATATATTACATCAAAAGTAAAGTTTTTTTTTTCATCTAGTACTAATAACGCCTTAGGTTGATCGCATTCCAACTTCATGGTATTGGGGTTCCGTCTATTTCTAGAATTTCACAGACTCTTGGCTTGACTACTTTAGACATTATATACGAACCCTCCCAATTTGCACTGAGCTTCCCAGCATTAAGCTCTGCGGTATTTTCATAAAATTTGCAAAACACGAGGTTTCCTTCCAAAAAATGGCATCTGTGCAATTTCACGTTATAATATTTTGTCGTTTTTGCTAATAGTTCTGTAATTTAAAGAGTGCATGGTCTCGGGATTCCTCGACTTGATCTAGTGAGTCCATAATCATTGCGTTAATTAATTTTTGGTGCTGAGGGAGCTCCGTCCTATGTAGGGTAGAAATGTTTGCTTTAGCTGGGGCGAGGGCCTCTGATCCGTGTGATGGCGAGAAGGGAGTTTTTCCTGTTGTGCTTCTAGGAGTTGTTATGTATGACCATAATACTTTATCTAACTCACCAGCCCATTTGCCTGTTTTCTCGTCCAAGCAATTTTTGAGTCCGTTTAAAATGATTTTGTTTGATGTTTTGGCTTGCCCATTTCCCTGTGGGTTGCGCGGCGTAGCCCTGCTGAGATGTATTCTCCAGCTAGCACAAATTTTTTTGGATTTATTGGATATAAACTATGATCCATTGTCGATCACTATTTCATGTGGTAGCCCATGGCGACATATAATATTTCTCCATATGAATTTTTGGACATCATAATCTTGAACTTTGTCGTATGAATCCGCCTCGACCCATTTAGTGAAAAAATCTGTCAGAACTAAGATGAAACGTTTGTTCCAAGCTGGAGGAAGAGGTCCGATGATATACATTGCCCATCTCATAAATGAATATGTCGCGGTGGCTGACATGAGGAATTCTGCTGGTGAGTGTATCATTGGTGCATGACGCTGGCATGCTTCGTATTTAGCGGTAATTCACAATCTGAATTCGTTATGGGATAAAAATAACCAATTCTTGCATGACTCTTAGAGTCTCCTTTCCATATGTGCAAATAAGTAGTGTATTGTTGACACTCCTTCGTAATCGATGCTCTTTATGTAACGTATAATGAGCACTTCGAACTTTTAATCGTCGTGCTGCCTATTGGTCCTCGGGTGTAATTCTGTCGGCTAAGTAGAGTTTTATGTCAGTACGCCAATCCACTGGGTCTTTCTCATAATGAATTTTTTGGGCGTGTCCCTCTATGGATTCATCTTCTTCTATGATGGTGAGACAACTCCCTTTTGCCAGATTTATGCTTAGGGTTTTGATGCTTTTGACGGGAATTATTATATGGTTGTCCGGGTCCAAGGTTGATACTAAGGCTGCCAATGCGTATGCCGATATACTTTTACTTTGTGATATTTTCACTAGCTTGAATTCCAGGAAATTCTAGACTAATTCTTGCACAACCTTGAGGTATGCATCCATACATTCGTTTTTTGCATCAAATTCGCCATTGAATTGGCTTGCGACAAGTTGAATTGGCTTGCGACAAGTTTTATTGCACAATATACCTCTATTCATTATATTCTTAGCGACTGGGCTAGTCATAATCCTGCTATAAGGGCCTCATATTCAACTTTATTATTTGATGCCAAAAACATCATCCTGAATGATTGCTCGATGATGCTTCCTTCCGGTGAAACTAATCTGATTCCAATTCCTGATCCATGTGAGGATGATGACCCATCTACATATAATGCCCGTTTCCCTTCCTCATGTCTACCACTTTGTAATTCAGGTGATAGCTCAATCAAGAAATCAGCCAGTACTTGTGACTTTGCACTTGTTCTACCTCTGAATTCTATATTGTACTCGCTCAATTCTATGGCCCATTTTGTAAGTCTTCCTGATTGTCTAGGACTATGTAAAATGGATCGAATGGGTGGTTAGTTAATACCATTATAGTGTGTGATTGGAAGTAGGGTCTTAACTTTCTAGCAAATGTTATGATTGTTAACGGGAGTTTTTCTGCTACCGAGTATCTAGTTTCTGTGTTTTTAATGATTTACTGACATAAAATATGAGTCTCTGCTCTCCCTTGTCTTCCCAAACCAGAACTCCGCTTACCGCATTGCTTGACACTCATGTGTAGAGGTAAAATGTTTCGCAGTTTTCTGGTTTTGATAAGATTGGGGGCGTGGACAGCTAACTTTTAATTTTCGTAAAGGCAGATTCACACTCATCATTCCATTCAAACTCTTATTATTACGCAACAATTTATAAAACAGGAGACATCTGTCACTGTCGTAAGATAAATCGGTTTAATACCATAATCTTCCCACTGATTCGTTGTACTTCCTGGTTTTTTTTTGGTGAAGGGAGATCTACGGTTGCCTTGATCTGCTTTGTGTTAGCGTCGATACCTCGTTTGGTGACGATGTAACCAAGGAATTCTCCAGATTTGACGATGAATGTGCACTTTGTTGGATTCAATTTCATTCCATACTGGTTCAGTGTTTCAAAACACGCCTCCAAATCCTTCAGATGGTTTTTGGGCAATGCGGACTGGACTAACTATCATCTATACAAACTTCCATGGTTTTGCTTATTTAAATTTTAAACATTTTGTTGACCAACCATTGGTAAGTGGCGCCTGCATTTTTTAGTCCGAATGACATTACTCGGTACCAATAAATTCCATGCTCGATAATGAATGAAGTCTTTTCTCAACCATCAGGATGCATAAAGATCTAGTTGTAACCATAAAAGGCGTTCATGAAAGATAGTAACTCGCTTCCAGATGTTGCTTCGACTATTTGATCAATTTGAGGTAAAGGAAAGCAGTTTTTAGGGCATGTTTTGTTCAAATCAGTAAAATCCACACACATTCGCCATTTTCTGTTTTTCTTTTTTACAACTACAGGGTTGGAGAGCCATTCCGGATAACAAACTTCTTGTAATACCCACACTCGATAAATCCACAAACGCACAAGGTACGGTATGAGTATGCGGTACGAACGGACGAACCAAACAAGGACATTTGGAATAGTCGAGCTAAGAAAGGGCATTGGAATCCTAAGGAATGATTAAGAGCAAGTAAAACCATGGAAAATAGGCTAAGGAAGGAATTTAGGACAGGATTTGAGTTTTTGGACCGAACCGGTCGGATCGGACAGCTTGGTCGGATTTGGACAGTCTTGTCAGAGTTGGACAGCTTGGTCGGATTTGGACAGCTTGGTTGGATTTGGACAGCTTGGTCGGGTTTGGACAGCTTGGTCGGATTTAGACAGCTTGGTCGGATTTCGACAGCTTAGTCCGGATCGGACATGGTTGGTCTGATTTTGGACATGAATCTCCTAGGTTCGGACATGATATGTTTAGCTTTGGACAAGCTTGATTCGTGATAAGCTAAGAGGAGACCAAGGAAAAAGGAAAAGGTTTCTCGTTCGGACATGAGTTGTTAGATGTCCGAATGAGTGGATTGATTGGCCAAGGATGGTTTTAATTTGGATATTGGCCAAAGCTTGTTTTTAAAGGCTTGATTAGAAAGGGATTCAGTTTCGGCCCAACCAAAAGATATTAGGAAAAGGATTAGGGTTAAGGATTAGAGCATATAAATAGAATCCTTAAACTCTTTTAGGTTAGAATCCGAAAAAACCCTAAAAGTTAGAGAGAGAAAGAGAGAGCTCGAAGAGAGGCTAAGGAGATCGATCTTGTGGAGCTAAGTTAAGAGGCTGAGTTATGTTGAAGGTTTTTCTTAGGAAGGCAAATCGAAACCTATAGTGAAAAGAGAAACCGAAAGGAAGCTAAGGCAAAGGTGAGTTCGTGACCATGAGGTTAACCTAGAATATGTGTTTGGTGATAGGTTGAATGGAACCCTAGAATGGTTAGGTTGAATGATTGAATGTGAAAGGGAAGGATCTTATGATCGAAATCATAAAAGTGATATAAGTATAGAATCTGAGGGATTCGGTGTGTGACATGAGAACTTGCGAGTTTGATGTTTGTGATATAGAACCAAGGGTTCGGTGTTTGTGATATAGAACCAAGGGTTCAGTGTTTGTGATATAGAACCAAGGGTTCGGTGTTTTTGAATGATAAGAGTGATGAATTGAATGGAAGGATTATTTAGCTGATCCGGAAGTAACCCGGGTAGTTAAGTTAATCGATGTGTTAACCTAGATCATGATTGTTCTCTGGTTTCTTTGATTTGTTATTGAATGCTTGTTCTAGTTATAGCCTAGTGGGACGGAAT
>OVBA01003343.1:5464-28523 GCA_900406435.1 Lepidium aucheri | reverse complement strand
TGTCAGGATCTAACACCTGTAAACAATAACATATATTATGCAATGACCGCTCTGATACCAATTGTTAATGTCAATTTGCAGACTACTCAAGCAACAGAACTTTGAAATCGACAAAAAAAGCTATATGACTTTGAAATCTGATTTATTAAGCAATATTCTTTTCTTACAAAAGAACTATTCTCGTTGAGATTACTCTACTCAAGAAACCAACCTAAATCTATTTCAAACCTAACCAAAAGACTTGTTTTATTCAATGTTTTGTTTTCTACAAAAGACAAACACTTGTTGGTATTACTCTACCCTATAAACCAACCTAAAACAATCTTCTATCGATAGCCTAAACAATTCACTAATCTCTCTACAAATTCTCCCTAAGTTCTTAGAGAATGGGTTTACAATTTCCTCTCTTTTATAGGCACAAGAGACCAACATCCCTTACCCTAAAATCTCTCTCAAGATTTTTTTATCACAAAGAAGATATTTTCTTTTTTCTTCTCTTGATAAGACCTTCCAAATTTTCTCCTTGATCTCAAAGTTGAATCTCCAAAAATCTCTAACAAATCTCTAACAATCTTGAAGACTTCCTCTCCAAGTTTAAATCAACTCACACGTGATTTATTAACATCAATCACGTGACAATTGCGTTCATATCGTCTTTACGCATCTTCTATAATTTCAAAATTTTAAACATATATATTGTATTCACTAATGACAAATCTTGAAAAAGTACCTGAAAATTTGGAAGGAAACACATAAGTACAATCATATTCATGACATTAAAAACATGCGTTTGATTAAACCTTTGAAATATTATCTTGATCTATTTCCATATGTAAATGATTCCTTCTAGATCTTTCAAAAAACATGTCTATCTTATTTTTTGGATTACAAATAAAAAACATAAATCATAAACAATTTAAGTGAAGAAAGAATTAGTTGTGTTAATTGGTATCATACTTTGTGATTCAATTTATGGTTCTGGTTTTAGAATCAGTAGTATAATTGAAGATGCTTTGGTTCAGGTCGGTTCATTAAGGACATACCAAAATCGAAGAAGACTAGAAGAAATGGTTCAATCGTGATAAACTTCATCTTCGTTTAAAACCGGTACATGGTTTTGTTTCGGATATAAAAGGTTCTATCTTTTTCTTTCTCTATTGTAACGAGTAACAAAAACTCTCTCTCTTTCTCTCTCTATCTCACCTCCATTGATGTATACTCAAAAGCTCGGTTTGAGCTCAATTCTTTCTTGATTAGTGGATTATCAGTCATATCTGACCCCATATGTAGATTTTGTCAACTCGGCAAAATCGAACTGGGTAAAAATCTTGTGTCTCTCAATTTCGTTTTTTTTTTTTTTTGCAATTTGTCTTTGTCATTCATTATCCAGTAAAATTGATACATCAATTTGAAAATCAGAGTTATAACAAGTGGTATCTAAGCCTGAGGTTCTTTGTATTGATGGTGAACCAAAAGATTGAGATAAAAAGATTCAATGGAGAATCAGATTTTTCTTTATGGAAAATCAGAATGTTGGTGTATCTTGGGGTATCTTGCTACAAGGATGTGATAAGTGATTACTCTCTAACAAAGAAAATCTCAATCCCTCAAGAGGAGAGCAAAAAGGAAGATGACGATAAGTCTCTTGATCCACTGCAGACCAAAGTGGTGCCAGATCCAGAAAAGATTGCTCGATTGGAGGCTGCTAAGGACATAATCTTGGTGATACTGTGCTGCGACAAATTAACCACTGTAAGCCTGCAACTGAAACTTGGTCTACTTTGAACCAATTGTACATGGAAAAAGGACTACCAAATCAGATAAATCAACAACTGAAATACTTTGGTTTCATGATGAGTGAATCAAAGATTATCAATGAGAATCTGGATGATATGTTCAAGATTGTAGCAGAACTTGGTAGTCTATATATTACAGTTCCGGAGGAGACTCAAGCCATTATAACTTTGAAATCTTTACCGCCCATATATGTGCAATTGAAACACACATTGAAGTATGGACACAAGCAACTTACGGTTCAGGATGTAGTATCATCAGCCAAGACTCTTGAAAAAGAAATGGCAGAAGATTTGGAAACAGTTTCAAGCTCATTTGCAGCTCTTTACACATCAAAAAGAGGCAGGACTCAGAACAAGAGTCAAAATCAAAACAATAGAAGCTGTAGTAGATCTAAGTTAAAGACTAGATCGAAAGTTACATGTTGGTTTTGTAAAAAGGAGGGACATGTAAAGAAAGATTGCTATGCTAGGAAGAGAAAAACAGAGAATGAAGGTGATGGAGAAGCAGGAGTGATTGTTGAGAAGCTTGGGTATTTGAGTGTTAATGATCAGTCTACAGAGGATATATGGGTACTTGACTCTGGTTGTACGTCGCACATGACAGTATCGTAGGGACTAGTTTAGTGAATTTTAGGAAAGTGAATCAAACACAATTCTGTTGGGAGATGATCACTCAATTCAGTCAAAAGGTCAAGGGAAAGTCAGGATTAACACTCATGGTGGATCAATCAAAGTTCTTAACAATGTGAATATGTCCCAAATCTTCACAGAGAAATATGATATCTACGGGAACTCTTGACAAGCTTGGATATAAACATGAAGGTGGGAATGGCAATGTTTGATATTTTAAGAACAACACAACGACATTGAGAGGAGAATTGAAAAATGGCTTCTATGTTCTAGATGGTGTAACGGATGTTGGTGAAGTGTGAAATGTTGTGAGTTCATCAGATATTACAAAGATTTAGTACAGTCATCTTGGGCACATGAGTCTCAACAACATGAAGACACTCACTAAGAAAGGATTAATTCAGGGAAGAAGACATTAAAGATCTGATTTTATGTGAACACTACGTTATGGGAAAATCTAAAAGGATAAGTTTTGACATTGAAAAGCATAACGCAGAAAACATCTTGGACTACATTCATGCAGATCTTTGGGGTGGTCCATCAGTTACATCCTCACACTCAGATAACAAATATTTTCTATCTGTTATTGATGAAAAAATTAGGAAAGTCTGGGTGATGTTTTTGAAATCAAAAGAAGAGATATTTGATAAGTTTTGTGAATGGGAGAATGTTACAGAGAATCAAGCAGATAGAAAAGTTAAGGTTTTAAAGACTGATAATGCATTGGAATTTTGCAATGAAAAATTTGATAATTTCTGTAAAAAAGAATAGAATAGAAAGGCACAGGACATGCACCCATACCCCGCAACTAAACAGAGTTGCAGATAATATGAACTATACTCTAATGAAAAAGGTGAGGTGCTTGCTCAATGAATCAGGTCTAGATGAAATTTTATGGGCATAAGCAACAGCTTTGGCAGCTTACTTGGTGAACAGATCACCTTGTTCAGCTATAGATCATAACCTTCCAGAGGAATTATGGCTTAAAAGGAAACCAGGATACAAACACTTGAGACGGTTTAGCTCAGTAGCTTATGTGCATCAAGACCAAGGAAAGTTTAAACCAACGGCTTTGAAGGGAATATTTATTGGTTACCCTCAGGGAACAAAAGGTTATAAGGCCTGGCTCTTGGATGAACAAAAGTGTATAACAAGTAGAAATGTAATCTTCTTTATCTTTTCAAGGATCTATTGCAATCAGGAAAAGGAGATGAGATCAGTGAAATTGAGGGAACTAGCAAAATGACAATATTCCAAGACAAAGAGAAAGATCAGAGTATAAAGACATCAATGATAAGAGATAAAGAAGCAAGTCAGAACACCCAGATATGGAATGAAGGTGGAGCTACTACAATAGAAAGTGAAAGTGATTCAGATTTAGTAGAAAAATTATCAATACTAGTGTGGCCATCTGCTTCAGTTGATTTTAATCAAGTGAGAAGCAGTTTGAAGAAAGTATATGTGAATCCAGAAACTATATCAGAGACCAATGCTAAACATAATTACTACCAATTAGCTCGTGACAAACTTAGAAGCGTTGCAAAGGCTCCACTGAAACTATCAGATTATATGAATTTCTCTCTAGCCTTTGTTGCTGTAGAAGAAATAGAGTGTGAAGAACCAAAGTACTTACGTAAAGCTAAAGAGGATTCGGATTGGGGTAAATGGGATGCTGGTATGACTTATGAGATGAAATCACTTTGGAAAAACAAGACGTGGAATATTGTTGACAGACCTAAGAATGGAAAAGTCTTAAGTTGCAAGTGGCTTTACAAGAAGAAACCTGGAATTCCAGGTGTTGAATCTGAGTGGTTTAAAGCCAGATTAGTAGTCATAGGATATACACAAATGAAAGGGATTGACTATGAAGAGGTTTTCGCTCCTGTAGTGAAGCATATTTCTATAAGAATACTAATGTCTTTAGTTACAAAAGAAGACATGGAACTTGAGCAGATGGATGTAAGAACAGCCTTCTTACATGGAGAACTTAATCAAGAGCTTTACATGGAACAACCAGATGGATTTGAGGAGTGTCCAGGTAAATATCAAGTCTGCGTATTGAAGAAATCCCTTTATGGATTAAAACACGCACCTCACTTGTGGAATAAAAGATTTAACTCTTTTATAATTGAACAAAATTTAACTGAAGTAATCATGACCCTTGTGTATATGTTAGAGGAAGTGATTCAGGGGAATGTGTTTACTTACTACCTTATGTAGATGACATTCTCTTGGCAGCCAAGGACAAGTCAGAGATTCAAAAGATAAAGGACATTCTTAGTATTGAATTTGACATGAAAGATATGGGTCCAACAAGCAGAGTATTGGGTATTGATATTCAGAGGGACATGACATAAGGTATTCTTCGACTCACACAGTCAGATTACATAAACAAATTCATTTAAAAGTTCAGAATGAAAGACGCAAAAACAGTCAACACTCCAATATGTGCGCACTTTAAACTATCTCAGGTTAAAGATAATAGTGAATGCATAGATTCGGAATTAATTCCTTATGCTAGTGCTATGGGAAGCGTTATGTACGCTATGATTGGAATTAGAACGGATGTAGCTCAAGCTATAGGTCTTGTGAGTAGATATATGAGTAAACCAGGAGAGATTTATTGGGAAGCAATGAAGTGGTTACTGAGGTATCTAAAAGGGTCAGCAGAACTGGGTTTGGTCTTTACGAAAGGAGGAGACTTTAACATTCATGGATTCTGTGACTCAGATTCCACTCGAGATCTAGATAAAAGGAGATCTAGAAGTGGATATGTGTTTACGGTTGGGGGAAACACCGTTAGCTGGAAATCTAGTCTTCAAAAGATTGTTGCTTTGTCAATAACTGAGGCTGAATATGTTGCACTTACAGAAGATATAAAGGAAGCAATTTGGATTCAGAGATTGCTTGAAGACTTACATGTTAAGTCAGATAAGGCCACAGTTTGGCTGCAATCTGCTTATCAAAGAATAATGCTTTTCATGAGAGAACTAAACACATGGCTGTGAAGTTTAGTTTTATCAGAGAAGTTGTTGACAGTGCAGTTGTACATGTTCAAAAGATTCATACATCTAAGAACCCTGCAGATATGTTGACAAAGGTTATACCGGTTAAGAAGTTTGAAGAAGCTTTGGATTATCTGAAGCTTTTTCGGTGAGTTGTCCTCGCAGCTCATGTCAGAGGTAAAGACTGAATATGCAATTCCTTATCAAGTTAGAAATCGAATCAAGGTGGAGTGTTAATTGGTATCATGCTTTTTGATTCAATTTATGGTTCTCGTTTTATAATCAGTGGTAGTGGTATAATTGAAGAAGCTTTGGTGTACCCCTTTTCAAAAATGTTCCTTGACATTTATCTTTTCATAATTGCTTTCATTAATACAAAAATGATAAAAATATCCTCAAAAGAATTGTTTTTAAATTTTTCCCGCTAAAAAAAAATTCCCGCCAAAAGAAAAAATATTTTCCCGCCAATTTTTTTTAATAGAATTTCAAAAAAAAATTATGAAAAAAAAAATTCCCGCAAAAAAAAATTTTCCACCAAATTTTTTTTAAGTGTGCTTATAATTCTCTACAAAATTTTTATAAATACCTTATAAATTTTTATAAATGCCTTATCAATTTTTATAAGCACCTTATAAGTTTTTTATAAACACTTTATAAATTTTAGAAAGCCTTATAAATTTTGATAAACACCATAAAAAAATTTTATAAACACCTTATAAATTTTATAAGGTCTCTTATAAAACCTTATAAATTATATAAGCTCTATTATAAAGCCTTATAAATTTTATAAGGTCTCTTACAAATTTTTGTAAATAAATTATAAATTTTTATAAGCACTTTATAAATTTTTTTATAAACACCTTATAAATTTTATAAGCTATCTTATAAAGTCTTATAAATTATATAAGTTCTATCATAAAGTCTTATAAATTTTATAAATTCTCTTATAAAACTTTATAAATTTTATAAGCTCTCTTATAAAGCATTATAAATTTTATAAGCTCTCTTATAATTTTTTTTTATAAAATCCCTTATAAATTTTTTTGACGGGAAATTTTCGTAAAGTGGAAAAAAGTTTGGCGGGAAAAAAAATTTATGACGGGAATAATATAAGGGTATTTTGATCATTTTTCCAGAATAAGGGGCAATTTTTGAAAATGTCTAAAAAATGAGAACAGTAATAAATATGTCCTCCTTTGAATGGCATTTTTATAATTCTCCCAAGATATTATTAAAATCCAAACAAAAATCGTTATAAAAATATTTTCTGTTACTAAACATTTATCACTAAAATAATAAAAAATATTTATTTAAAAAGAGAAATATACAATTTAGAAATAAAAGTACACACAAAAAAATTCTAGTCGAATAATAGATATCAGTTTTTATCTATACTAGTTTATAATCCGTGCATAGCACGAGATTATGTCATATTTAAATATTATATAAAGTTTATTTTTGAAAACCCATTCAAAAAGCTTGCTAATTTTTCCTTCTCAGAGTTATATCCATCTTCATATTCATCCACCTATTGTAAATTTATAATATACATCATACCTCAAAACGTAACAAAGTCGGAGATCAAAACTACGAAACATGTAATGATTTAAAGATAGAAGAATTAAGCAAAATTAAACCTCTTTAAACGTCAAAATAATTAGTTTATGATTTTTATTTCTTTCCATCTGATTTAATCATATGCTCAATTGTTTATTACATCATGAAGAAGAAAAAAGTGAATAGAACATACATTACAAGCATAACTCATTCATGGCTCCTTTCCACCTCTATTGCTAACACTTGAATCCTCAAGTTCATATTTCTTCTCTGTGACATACTCATGCTTTTCGTTTTTCTTGTTCTTCTCCAACTCTTTCTCTTCTCTTTTAAGCTTCTACATTTGAATTGATTTTGTTGACTTAGAATCAGAATCGATTTGGGTTCATTTAGGAGTTAACAGCATGTCCTAACTTTAATATCTTAATTTGATTAGTTTTTAGAATTAATATGACAACGCTAATATGTTATTCCCAAGTTTAATATCTTAATTTGATGGTTATTATAATGAATATAGAAGCTGATAAGTTAGTTCTAGAGAGCTTCTAAATGCTAATATGTCGATCCCTGAAGAGACATAATCTCTTACTATATATAAAATTTCACGTTTTGCAGTCTAATCCTAATGGTAGTTATTCTTGTTTATATCCAACGCTAATACATAGCTCTTCATAGTTATAAATTTTTGTGTTTAATCTATGTATAAATATATTATGTACATTAAGACTCTTTGATTTAATTTTTTTTATTAAAACTATAAGTAGATAATATTTTTTCTTGTCAAACTAATTTACGGTATATGATTAGGAAATTGATATAATTTTATTTTGATATAGTGTTGTTTAGTCTTGTTTCTCCCATCACTAACATATTATTATTGTACATGATGAATACTTTTAAAGTTGAAATTAATATAGCTTATTTGTAGTTATATATTAATATATTTGATCTACGTGTATATATAGCAGGAGACACTTTCATTTTGGATCTGTTATAAACTATAGAATAAATTTAACATATGGTTTATAACAATCCTTAAAATTAGGCCTAAGGTAATTTTTGTTTTCAACTTTTATAATAAAAAATCAAAGCTAAATAAAGATTATATAGAAAAAATCAGAAAAAAAAAACAAAAATTAATAAAAATTTATCGGGTACAAACTCGGTTATTGATTCGGTTTCGGTTCAGGTTTGGATTCAGTTTTCTGGTTACATAGTTTTTTGACCATATTCTGGTATTTTTTGGATTCGATTCTTCTAATTTAATATTTTGGTTCTTTTGATTTAAGTATTATTCGGATATTTTTATTTTTTGGATATGGTTCAGTTTGATATAGGTCGAGTTCGAGTTTTTTTATATACAAATTCAAATTAAAGAACCATTTATAGAAAAACTTTAAAAAGTTAAAATTTAGTTTTTGATTTGGTTTCGGTTTGGGTTCGGGTTTGGGTTCGGTGTTTTGGGTACATAGATTTATGACTCATTTAAGTATTTTGTTGAGTTTGGTTTTTCTAATTTGGATCGATTTCGGTCTGGGTTCGGGCCTCTAAGATAATATTTCAAATACAATATTTCAAAATATCAACACAGGTCTAATAATCTAAATGAACATAGATTATTTAAATAATCAAAACTATCAAATCCCATGTTATAACACGGATATAATCCTAGTATATATATATATATAGCTTAATTGTAGTTATATTTATATGTTTGATCTGCGTCTATATATATTTACAGTACATGATGATCTACGTGTATATATTAATAGACTCTTTCATTTACTATTTTAATCAAAATTATAAATTGATAATATTGTTTTTTGACAATTTTAATTAGATGATGTATATTAATTAATTAAAATGCTTATGTGTATTAATATTTTATTTTGATTGGTTCTTTAAATTAAGAGTTTTAAGTGATATGATCCAATAAAAATATTTTAAAATGACACATGTCAGATGGAGAAAAACAACCATGATTTTATATATACAATTAGTAAATATTAATTTCAACTTCCTAATGCGAACATAAAAAGTATCATAAATATGTATCATACAGAGATATAGATGTTTTCATAATTATGATGTTTCCATCAGTACGATTTGTTTATTAATCAAGTCACATTCACATTTAAAGTATCCAAATCAAACAAATAAAAAAGATAAATAGTTAAAAATAAGTGTGTTATTATATTATTTTATAATGATTAAGATGGTTGTCATTATTATTATATAATAATATAATAACACACATAATTCTATATTGAAATGGTTGTGTATCAATTTTGAAATGGTTTGCATGTGACACATAATTCTATTTTATTTTTATTATCATTACAAATAATAAATTTATACAAAATATATATAACAAAATTGTATCAAAATTATATGGAAATATTAATTTAACTTATAATTTCTCTATATTTTTTAAAAAAAATATTTAGAAAACAATGAAATTTCTAAAACATTATTTACAATATTATAAAATATTAAAGAAAAATATTAAAGATAATTAGAATATATCATGCATTGCATTGACCATATTTAGTATCTATATATGTTACTATACAAAAAACTAAAATTTCTGACCACAAAAAAAGTAAAAATTCTTTGAAATTTCATATTATATTATATTACATATTATTTTGATTTCGTGGATTTACATGTTGATTTCGTGTTTAGAGAAAGAAAGAGGGTGGGAACAAGACAATGTGAATTATGTGGTGGTATAGAGTATGTATTGTGAGTCCAATCAAGCAAGTTATTGCTGAGTATGCGAGGGTAAAGTTCATAAAGTTAATTTTTTGGCGACTAAACAAATACGCTTTTTTTTTTTCTTTGTTATGTATATTAGTCTCTTCTTATGTATTGACGCTTTGGTTTATTCGTAATGTTAGGGATATTTTCCAATTTATATGTATCGTATATCTTTGTGTATATTCTAAACTTGTCCAACAAGTTTTTTGTAAACTATATATATATATATATATATATATATATATATTATTAATACATCAATAAGAAAATTTGTCAAGGATATGACTACGATCATCTTATTATTACATATATTTGATAAAATGTATCATAGGAAGTTTTCATTCTTATACAAACCTAGCTCTCTACCTTTCTACGTGTATATATATATGTTTGTAAACTAAACATATCAATAACACACATCTTCTTCAAAACTAAGACATTCTAAACTATTTGGCATGTATCAGAGGCAAACCAAAAACCCTAATTCTTCTATCTATCGCCTTCCTAATTTTTCCTCTCGAAAAGCTTCTTCTTTGTTCTACCTTCTACCTACATCTTCTACTTTCTCTATTCAACTATGGTTAAAACTGACGCTACTAAGAATTTAATATCCTCATCTCCTTACTATCTTTGTTCTAACAATCAATCACATCATGTTCTTACTCTATTTCTTCTCGATAATGATTACTATGAAAAGTGGCAAAAATAGCGAAGAACAATCTTCTTGCCAAGTCTAAACTTGGTTTTGTTGTTGGCTCTCTCTCTCTCTAAACCAGCTGAGGACTAACCTGATTATGCTCGGTGGATCAAGACAAATGACGTTAGGTGGATGGCTATACGGATGGGCTCGATCCTTGGGTCCAGAAGGTTTTGTATTTTGTTGATAATACTCGAACTATATGGGATAATTTTCGATTCGATATTATAATGGTAATGCTTCTCGTGTTCATCAAATCAAAGCCTCCATCGATGTGTGTGCTCAAGATGGAGAAACTGTTGTAGATTACTTTGGCAAACTCTAGGTGGTGTGAATGATCTTGATGATTTTGAGCCGGTTATTGACTGTTGCTACAATTTTTCTCTACTTGTCCTCAACGTCTGAAGCAACAACGCCGCCGAGATCTTGAAAGGATTCATTAGTTTCTAATGGGATTATTCGCTTCACGCTTTGGTATAACTTGCACAACTATTCTTAGCATGCTTAATCGAGATACAAACATGTCTCTTGATCATATTTACTTGGAGCTGATTGTTGAAGAACGACATCTTATTGTGACTGAAAGCAAGGAAGAACGTCTTGATGTTATCAACTTTGCTGTCAAAACCAGAGTGAACGCTATTGCTTCTGTTACTCGTGTTAATCAGGGACCTTGCACTCACTGCGGACTTTTGAATCATTTCGTTGATACTTGCTTTCAACTACACGGCTTGAGTGAAGGATTGAAAACATGGTGATTCTAGAGGCCACGATCCTGGTTCTCAGTACGGACGTGGACGTGGTCATAATTCTTCCTACCGAGCAAACAACGCTCAAGTCTCGACTTCTGATAAATACACCGCCTAAATTACCTAGTGTAAACAAGGAGACTTGGTCAGCTATAGTTAATTTACTCAAATATGATCACCCTCTAACTCGTGATAAACTCTCTATAAGCGGTCTTGTGTTGAATTTTTGCTTGATTCTGGAGCCTCTCAACATATGACAGGTGATGAAGAGCTTCTTGTAGACATTCATGAGATTCCTCGTAGTGTTATTGTTCTTCCTAATGGTAAACACACGTTCACCATTAAAGAAGGAACTATGCTTCTTGGTGATAGTATTCATCTCAACTGTGTCCTACTAGTTCTCGATCTCTCTTGCACACTTATCTCTTTGGCTCGTTTATTACAAGAGATATTGTATTTTGCTTTGTTCACTGATAAAGTTTGTGTTATTCAAGACCGCACTTCGAAGATGCTGATTGGAGTCGGTGAGGAGAGAGACGTGGTTTATCATTTTTGTGGAATTGTTTCGGCAAAAGCGAATCATGTTCAAAGATCTACCAAGACACTTTGGCATGTGTATTCGGTTCATCCGTCTCCAATAGTTCTATCTAGTTTTTTTTCTAGCTAATCGATTTCTGATTCTTTATAATGGTAACAGTGATTTTGGCAAAGTTTATATCCAAGCAAAACAAACAAGATCTACTTTTCCAGACAGTAATAATAAAGCTGAGAATTTGTTTTCTTTAATCTATTTTGATGTGTGGGGACCTTGAAAATTAAAGTCTATTGTGTGGTGCACACTATTTTCTAACAATCGTTGATGATTCACTACAAGAATATTCCATTATGGTGGCTATTTAGTGGCTAATTGGTATCCACCACAAAATATATACGTTCATGCTAACGGTCAAAAAATATATTTTTCAAATAGCCACCGATAGCGACCGCTAATACGGTTGCTAACTGAATATATTTGTTAATGCTAACGATCATAAACTAAATAGCCACTGATAACAACCACTGAAATGGTTGCAAAGTAAATGTATCTGATAATGCTAACGGTCATGTATTATAGCTAGCAACATGTACTGATAGTCACCACAATGAAGGTGGCGAACAACATGTATTATAGCTACCAATATAGCCACCTTCTGTGCAAGAATAATATATTATTAAAATATTATATATAGTTGAGTTTTTTTCTACCAATTGAAGTCCTCCCTTCACCACCTCCATGGAGATGGTCGACAGGGTTCATAACTACTCCTCTTACTACAAGGCGTTTACCTAGCCAACATTTTGAAATCAAGTCAGCTCATTCGTCTTTATGTTGTGTTCTACTTCAACGTTCTCTATTAACTTAAGGTTACTAAATAATAGAGAATGTTGAACTAACACTTACACTCTAGGGAGGCTAGGATTGTAAATTGGAAAACTTCACTATGATTATTTAAGTACGTAACAGTGTCTATTTAGCTACTGATGACCACTAATATTTTTTGGTTGCTAATTAGCCACCGATTTGTCTCCTATTCGCTACCAAAAAAGCTATTGCAGTTATGGTGGTTATTCAGTGGCTAATCGGTAGCTATATTGGGCCACCACTAAATTCCAGTGGCTAAGCGGTAGCGAATTGAACATTTTCTTGTAGTGATTACTCTCGAGTTGTATGGACTATATTACTTCTCGCCAAAAGTGAAGTGGCTACACATCTTAAATGCTTTGTAGCTGTGGCATCACAGCAGTTTGGAAAGGACGTCAAAACTATTCGTAGTGACAACGGAACAAAGTTTCTTAGTCTGCGTTCTTATTTTAGGGATCATGGTATTGAGCACCAGACATCTTGTGTTTATACTCTTCAGCAAAATAAATATCGTCACATTCTCAACATGGCGATATCATTGTTGTTTGAACCGGATTTTTCAATTCAAGTTTTGGAAAGAGAGTGTTCTCACAGCTGCTTATTTGATCAACTGCACGCCAACTCCTTTACTTCAAGGTAAAACACTATATGAGATGCTATATTCACGTCTTGCCACTTACGATCATCTTCGTATATTCGCCCGACTGTGCTTTGCTAAATGCTTAAGGGGTCAACATGATAAGTTTCAAAAAGGAGTTGAAAGTGTATTTTTGTTGGGTATCCACATAATCAAAAAGGATGGTGAGTCTATGATCTTGAGAAGGAGGATTTCTTTGTGTCTCATGATGTCGTGTTCAAAGAGGATGTGTTTTCATTTTCTAAAACTAATCACAGGGTATCTACTATGCCTTCTTCTTTGCCATGTATTTCTTGTTGATGATGATGATTTGGCAACTAAAGTTGAACCAATATCGACACTGGCTATTGATGTTATGACCTCACATGTGAACAACAGGGGGAGTTCTTCATCTCCTTCGCCTCAAGTTTTTGTACCTCCTATGGTCATCGATACTAGTTCCACAAACGCTCCGATTGCACCTCTTGATCTTGGTACCAAACCAGTTGTTCATGGTCTTCATCAGAAACAACACTCTGTTCGGCTTGACAACTATGTCACATATTCTGTTCAACTAGATAAAACCCTCGTCTTTCTCAAACCCTCATCTCCTTTGGCATCTTCTGGTACGTGTTTTTATCAAATCTCTAATTTTGTCTCTTCTGATAAATTTAGTACCGCGCATCAATGGTTTCTTGGAGCTGTTACTATGATTGATGAACTGGTTACCTATAAGCAAGCTGTTCAAATTCTCGAATGGCACAAGGTTTTCTTCCATCAGATCCATCTCTTGTCAACAACCTAAAGAAGTTTATCTATTATTGACGTCAAGCTCCACGATGTTAGTTTTCTAAGCTTTTAATGCTCTTTGTGACTATGGGTTTGTGCGTTCTCATATAATCAACTCGCTGTTTTCCTATACTTGTAGCTCGGTTATTCTTCATGTTTTAGTGTATGTTGAAGACTTAGTTATTTGCGGGAGTGATTCAGGTGTGATCGCATCCTTCAAAGCTTATCTTAGTAATTGTTTCAAGATGAAGGATCTTGTAAGCTTAAATATTTTCTTGGGAATGAAGTGGCCCGTGATCCAGACGGTATTTTCCTCTCTCAACGAAAGTATTGTCTTGATATTATTAAAGAATGCAGGTTTTCTGGTTCTCGTCTTGTTGACTCGCCTTTAGAACAAAATCACAAGCTCCTTAGGTCAACTAGTCCGCCTCTCTCCAAGCCCGACAAATATTGATGATTATTTGGGCGGCTTGTGTATCTTACACATACAAGACGCAATTGTGTTATGCAGTAAACATCTTGGCTTGATCAATGCAAACACCTTTGCAAGATCATTGCGATGTTGCATAACGATTTCTCCGATATCTAAAGTCTTCTCCTTGTCAAGGTATTGTTCTCTCTTCCTCAGCTTCTCTCTAAGTCAGTGCATATTGTGATTCGGATTTTAATTCTTGCTCAAAGACATGGTGGTCTCTTACTGGTTATATGGTCATGCTTTGTGACTCACCTGTCACGTGGAAGTCAAAGAAGCAGCCTTGTGTCTCTCTACCTTTCGCTGAAGCTGAACACAGAGTAATGGTTGTGACATGTCAAGAGCTTATTTGGATAAAGGAGATTCTCGAGTTCTTAGGTGTCTCTCATCCTCAATCTATGCGTTTGTTCTGTGATAGTAAAGCCGCATTACATATTGCGGCAAACCCAATATTTCACGAGAGGACGAAACATATTGAAAGCGATTGTCATTTTGTTCACGATGAAGTAATTAGTGGGAACATTTCCACAACTTATATTTCTACTCATGATCAGCCTACAGACTCTTTACTTAAGCATTTGGTCGCAATCAGTTTTGACAATTACAGTCCAAGTTAGGCGTTTTGGATTTACACACTAAAACTTGAGGGGACTGTTACGGAAAAAAATATTTTTTAATTTACTTGTATCGTATATCTTTTTGTATATTCTAAACTTGTCCAACATATACTTTGTAAACTATATATATTGTTGATACATCAATAAGAAAATCCAAGACATTCTAAACTATTTGACATGAAAGAACAACTCTGCTAAAAATGAAGATTAATATTAAAAAGAAAATTACAATTTTTTAAGTAGAAAATCCTATATCCAAATATGTATATATTAAGATGAAATGAATCTTAATTTCTTGTGGATATAAGGGACTCTTACATAAAAGGATGAAAACCACTCTACTCCTTTGTAATTATAAACACTGCTCTAACTCTTCTTCCATTTTTTAAATAAAATTGGGTCCACTTGTTTCTTTTACCAAAAATTAAATTGAAATCAAAGAAATTGGTTTGGAATTAATGAACCAAAACCAAATGGTTTAAAATAAATGAATGCTGATTCATTGTACAGACGTGATATGTTATAATATTGTTTTAAAATTTAAAACTAAATATATTAAAATCAGAAAAGTATTAAACATTATACACAATTCTTTTCTTACCAAAAAACCAAATGGTTCAATTACCCATTATGATTAAATCGAGACTTATGCTGAAATTAACATTTATATTTTTCTTGTTGGTCAGATCTATTAGAGAAGTTTATCATTCAATAAGCCAACCAATTTAGATGATACCATATAATTTAATGTTCAATTTATTTGGTTTAGACAAATTTCTTTGGTATGATAAAATTTCATCAGTATTCTTTCGTTCAATACTATAATTGGTTGGTCCAAGATAACTTCAAGCATTATATACACATATCTTTCAAATGGTTCATGTAGGCATAAAATATTGATTAATATTGTTGTTGTTTCACATAAGATATTGATATAATTGGGCGATTTGATATTATAGCAACCATGATCACACTAATTTTAACTTGATTAAAATTATAATATGACTTTCTTTGGTGTAAGGCAACATTGGAAGTCATATTATGTTTTAGAACTTCACATGAATTATGGGTCTACCACACTTGTAATAATATATCATGTATTTTTGGGTTGAGTTTGTTACTTGTACTATTATTGAAAATCAAATGTGTATATAATTGTGTAAAACGAGTAATGAGTATTTGTAATAGTTCTATATGCACTACAACACCGTAACTCATTTGGTTCAACTAATTATGATAAATAATGTTAAGGTTAACTAAAATTTACCAAAAATAGCCAAAATATAACTATGTGTATTTATGCCTAACTATATAACTGGTACAAGTACGTCACAAAAATTCAAATTTTTGGAATTAACTTCACCAAAAATATTGAATTTTCTCTCCAAATCAAATTTTCGAATCTATTAGAAATTAGTTATGTTGTAGGAAATTAAATTAATTTTTCAAAAAATAAACTAAAATTTTTGAAGTGATCTGCAGTGTTTATATATAACATTTGGTAGCTTTACCAACTATGATGTGTTTGGTGTAATGGTGAAAATGTTTGGGTTGACTTTGAGGTAAAAAGTTCGAACCATCTAATGTTAAACTCTGCAACCCAATAACAGCGGCGGCTGTCCATATTTTCATTTTTTCCATCATTTTTCATAGAATTATGTATATTTCTTATACAAAAACATAAATCTATGATAAATAATATATTTACAAAACCTTGGAATTCTCCAATAAATTGCAATTTATTCGATTATTTTTCTTTCTCACCGTCAAGAGTGAATCCATGAGAAGGAAGTGAAAAGGTCCTAAATGAATTAGTGTAAATGTTGGATTCAACCAAATCATTTTCAAATTAAATCGATTACAAAATTAGTAATCTGGATTATTTTTGGTTAGTGAAATAGATCAAGATTTTAAATTGATAACAGGTATAAGACCCAAAAACCCGATTGGTTTATATTATTATTAAATAACTGAATTATTTAATTGGATCTAAAATTAGAGGAGTAATTGTGCTCAATTTCCACGAAAGAAAAAAATCTTTAAGGAATTGATCCCTTCCAGTTAGCCAGTTATTCTGATTGTTTGTAACCTTTTATTGTTTATGGTCCTCACTAGCTAAATTGATAACATATATAAGACCCGAAAATTCGAGTGGTTTATATTTTTATTAAATAATTGAATTATTTAATTAGATCTAAAATTGGAGGAGTAGTTGTGCTATATTTCCATGAAAAGAGAATCCTGAAGGAATTAATCTCTTCGAGTTAACCAGTTATTTTGATTGCTTGTAACATGTTCTTGTTTTTGGTCCTCACTAGCTACTCACATACTCAGGATATGTTAGGTATATTAGGGAATAACATTCCACATCGGAAGTTGAAAAGGATCCTCTCCAGTATATATAAGATATGAGCATCTCCACTCATTGCCAATTGGTTTTGAGTTGGAAGCCTATATTCTAATATGGTATCAGAACCCGCGATCTATGCTGTCCAACCCGATCCGATCCAAAGCTGGTCCAATTATCGATAATCCAGACCCAATATTGGTGCTGTTGATACATCCCCGAACATACGAGATTAATGGTCAAAGAACTATTATCTTGAGGGAGCGTATTAGGGAATAACATCCCATATTGAAAACTGGAAAGTATCCTCTCTAATATATATAAGATATGAACCTCTCCACTTATTGTCCATATTCTAATAAGGTAAGTCTATTTAAGGTTCTCTTTTGTCATTGTCGGCACAAAACATGTGTTTTGATAGAAATTGATCGTCTCGATGTAAATTCGTTTGGTCCAAAGTTGTAGCCCTTGACCCTTCTATTTTATTTCTAAGGGACTATAAGTTACAGAAATTTCGACCAAATCTTTCACACTTTACTCGAGGTTTTAGAGTTATACAAAGGTCCATAAGCACAAACACAAACTTACAAATAAATATACACATAATTATTTTCAATTCTTTTCTTACACTAATACTAAAAAGAAAAAGGAAGAGTAGTGGAAGAAAGATGCCTTCGGCTTCTTATCTCATTGGTCAAAATATAGTGTAAACAAAAAATAGACAAAAGTGTAACGGTGGATCATTTAATAAACTTAGAAGAAACCTCTATAATGTTCTGTTTTTTTGGTGCTTTACCTAATTTATAAAATTAATAATATAGTAAAAACTGCCAATTCATTAGAGTTGTCTTTTATAGTCTCACATGGAAAAGCATAGGTTATGTTAAGTCCCATTCGTCATATGTTGCAACGGTTGCAGACTGAATATACTCGTTAATACTAGCGGTCATAAATTGTAAAGCCAACAATAGCGACTGCTGAAAATAGTTGCAAATTCAATATATCTGTTTTGCTCAATGGTCACTAATCCATTATATAATTACTAATAGCTATCTTATAGCCACCATAATGAAGATGACGAACAACATTTGTTATAGCTACCAATATAGCCACATTTTGTGCAACATCTAGAATAATATATTATTAAAATATTATAAATGATTGGGTACGATTATTTAAGTATGTAATCGGTGTCCTTCTAGTTCCCGATCTCTCTTGCACACTTATCTCTTTGGCTTGTTTATTACGAGAGATGTCGTGTTTTGCTTTGTTTATTGACAAAGTTTGTGTTATTCAGGTTCACACTTCAAAGATGCTGGTGAAGAGAGTGACGCGGTTTATCATTTTCATGGAGTTGTTTTGACAAAAGCGACTCATATTAAGAAATTTACCAAAACACTTTGGCATGTGCATTTGGGTCATCCGTCTCTGACAGTTCTATCTAGTTTTCTATCTGCCTTATCGATTTATGATTCTCTTAATAATGGTAACCGTGATTTCTGCGAGTTTGTATCCAAGCAAAACAACCAAGATCTACTTTCCCATATAGTAATAATAGAGCTGGAGATTTATTTTCTTTAATCTATTGTGGTGTGTGGGGACCTTTAAAATTAGATTCTACTATGTGATGCACACTATTTTCTAACAATCGTTGATGACTCACTACAAGAATGTTGCCATTATGGTGGCTATGGCTAATAGGTATTTACCATAAAATATATTCGTTAATGCTAACGGTCAAAAAATATATTTTTTGAATAGCCACCAATAGAGACTACTGAAACGATTTCAAGCTGAATATATCTGTTAATGCTAACAATCATAAATTAAGTAGCCACCGACAGCGACCAGTGAAAGGGTTGCAAAGTGAATATATATGTTAATGATAACGATCATATATTAAATAGCCACTAACAACGACCGCTGAAATGGTTGCAAACTATATATACCAGTTAATGCTTACAGTCATAATTGTATAGCCACCAATAGCGGCTATTGAAAATAGTTGCAAACTGAATATATCTGTTATGCTCAACGGTCACAAATATATCCATTATATAGCTACTAATAGTTACCGTGATAGCTACCACAATGAAGGTGGTGAACATTTATTATAGTTACCAATATAGCAACCTTTTGTGCAAGAATAATATATTATTAAAATATTATAAATGGTTGGCTACGATTATTTAATTATATAACCAGTGCCTATTTAGCTACTGATGGCCATTGATATTTTTTGGTTGTTAATTAGTCACCGATTTGTCACCTATTCGCTACCAAAAATGCTATTGCAATTATGATGGTTATTCAGTGGCTAATTAGTAGCTATATTGGGCCACCGCTGAATTCAAGTGACTAGACGGTAGGATTGAACATTTTCTTGTAGTGATTACTCTCGAGCTGTATGGATTATACTACTTCTCGCCAAAAGTGAAGTGGCTACACATCTTAAACGCTTTATGGCCATAGCGTCATGGCAGTTTGGAAAGGACGTTAAAACTATTCGTAGTGAAAATGGAACAGAGTTTCTTAGTCTGTGTTCTTATTTTAGGGAGCATGGTATTAAACACCAGACATCTTGTGTTTACACTCCTCCGCAAAATAGTAGAGTAGAGCGCAAACACTGTCACATTCTCAACATGGCGAGATCATTGTTGTTTCAACTGGATTTGTCAATCAACTTTTGGGGAGAGAGTGTTCTCACAGCTGCTTATTTGATCAAACACACGCCAACTCCTTTACTTCAAGGTAAAAAACCATATGAGATGCTACATTCACATCCTCCCACTCACGATAATCTTCGTATATTTGGCTGTATGTGCTTTGCTAAACGCTTAGGGGACCAACATGACAAGTTTCAAGAAAGGAGTTGCAACTGTATTTTTCCGGATATCCACATAATCAAAAAGGATGGTGAGTCTATGATCTTGATAAGGAGGATTCTTTGTGTCTTGTGATGTCGTGTTCAAAGATAATGTGTTTTCGTTTTCTAAAACTAATCACAGGGTATCTACTATGCCTTTTTCTTTGCCACCTCATGTCTCTCTTGTTGATGATGATTTGGAAACTAAATTTGAACCACTATCAACACTGGTCATTAATGTTATGACCTCACCAGTGAACAACAAGGGGAGTTCTTCATCTCCTCCGCCTCAAAAGTTTTTATACCTCCTATGGTCGTCGATACTAGTTCCACAGATGCTCTGATTGCACCTCATGATCTCGGTACCAAACCACTTGGTCGTGGTCTTCATCATAAACAACGCTCTGTTCGGCTTGACAACTTTGTCACATATTCTACTCAACTAGATAAAATCTGCATCTCTCTCAAGCCCTCATCTTCTGGTACATGTTTTTATCCAATCTCTGATTTTGTCTTCTGATAAATTTAGTACCGCGCATCAACGGTTTCTTGCAACTGTTACTATGATTGATGAACCGGTTACCTATAAGCAATTTGTTCAAATTCTAGAATGGTGTTAGGTCATGGCTAAAGAGATTGAAGCTTTAGAACAAAATGAGACTTAGACATTAGAGAAGCTATCAAACAAAGTCAAAGCACTTGTTTCTAAGTGGGTATTTTATCTAAAATTTAACTCAGATGGAACATGCTAACGCTATCAAGCACGTCTTGTTGCTCTTGGCAATCATCAACAAGAAGGTGTTTATTTCGACAAGACATTCGCACTAGTTGCTGAGATGCAAATCGTTCGAGTATTACTAGGAGTTGCGGCTATTTATAACTAGAAATTGCATTAAATAGACGTTCACAATGCATTCCTACCTATGATTTGACTGGCCATGGGCATAACGAGAAACAGGACGGGAAATTACGATAACGGGTTGAGAACGGGTAGTTCAAGAAATTAGATTTACTTTCTAAACAATCCCCGTTACAAAAAAGGGACGGGAATTTTAGAAATCGGGAACGGTACAGGAATTTTGAGACTCAAAATTTACTTCCCGAACTATTCCCAAAGTTTTACAAAATCAGGAAATTATGGTATATATACAGAAAATAGTTTGAGAAATATGAGTATTCAAAAACTAAGAGTATTATTATAAATTATATAATCAAGTAGGATTCAACTCACGCTATAGCGTGGGATTTGATTATTTTCAACCCGTGTTCATTTGGTTTTAGATCCTTATTGATATTTTGAATATTTTTTTAAGATGTTCTAGTGGTCCAAAACTCGAAAGAAAATCAATCCGAATTAGGAGAATCTAATCTGAACCAAACCTAACAAAACATTTCATAAGTCCTAAGCCTATATATTCTAAATAAAAACTTAACCCAAACCCGATATATAACCAACCAAGAACCAAATTTTACAGTTTTTATATTAAACCTTTTCAAATTTTAAATTTTAATATAAAAAATACTCAGACCGAACTCGATCTATATCGTACCAAACTGTATTCGAGAAATAAAATATCTGAATATGTCTTAAACCAAAATACTGAATTAGATGAACCGAATCCAAAAAAATACCAGAATCTAATCTAAATTGAACCGGAATCGAATCAATAACAAAATATGTAGCCAAAGTATTTTTTATGAAATTTTAATTTTTTAAGAATTTTTCTATTAAATTTGATTTTTATATAAAATTCTATAACAAAACTACCTTATCCTATTTTTAAAGGGTTGTTATGAATATTAGTTAATTTTATTCTATAATTTATAACAATGTCGAAATGAAAGTGTCTTCCGCTTTAATATATAAGATATAACAAAAATAACAATGCATAAACGATATACCGATATTCAATACATAAAAAATACAACATTACATTGTTAGAATCTTATATATTAAACCATGAGAGACTTTCACTTTGACCGCGTTATAAACAATAAGATAAAGTTAACCTAAAGTTCATAACAACCCTTAAAAATAGGCTTATGTTAGGTTTTACTACAAATATATATATAAATTTATTATTAATTAAAAAATTCTTAAAAACTAAATTTTACTAAATACATATCGGTTAAAATTCAGTTATGCAGTTCTGGTTCTGATTTAAATTCAATTTTTTGGATAAATAGATTTATGACACCTTCTGGTGCTTTGTCGGGTTCAGTTCATCTAATTTGTTTTTTTTGTTTTTTTATTTAAAACTTATTCGAGTATCTTTATTTTTTGGATATGGTCCGTTTCGGTATAGATCAAGTTTGGATTTGAGTATTTTTATATAAATATTCATTAAAAATTATTAGAAAATTTATAAAAGCTAAAATTTGGTTTTTGAGAGGGTTCTGGCTCAGTTTGTTTTCTAGGTATATAGATTTAGGGCCTATTTGAGTATTTCATCGGGTTCAGTTCTAATTCGGATGAATTTTTTCGGATTTCGGGCCTCTAAAATAATATATATTCTAAAATATCAATAGGTGTCTAACAATCTAAGTAAAAACGATATAAAAAATAATCAAAACAATCAAATCTCGTGTTATAATATGGGTATAATTCTAGTCTTAAATATTAAAGTGGTTGACACTTTCATTTTGACATTGTTACAAAACTTAGGATAAAAATTAAATTAAGGTTCATAACCATCCTTAAAAATAGGATAAGATAGGTTTTATTACAAATATATATATATATATATATATATATA
>OVBA01003342.1:0-28525 GCA_900406435.1 Lepidium aucheri | reverse complement strand
CCTGCTCGGCCCGACCCACCTTTTCTTGTTCTTTGTTATTGGGCCTTTTCAATCTTTTGGCCTGGTACCAACATATATCTTCACAATTCTCACCTCAAGTCATTGTCCACGTCAGCTTCAACACTTGCTGCTTGTTTTATCTAATCACGCATCTTCATGCAGCTTTTGAACGAGTCCTTAAGAGGACAATAGAGATAGGCCAGTTGCATAATCTCATAAATATCAAAGTAGCTCCTTACTTTTTTACAAATTTCTATATAAATCCCAACAGATATATATTTATACTAAAAGGTCCCGCGTTAATTCATGAGAAGCTCGGTAAAACCCTATTATTCTTCTTCTGCCATTTTTCCTGTCTTTCCTCTTGGTTTGATCCTCAATCGCGAATCCATAGTGCGAAAATTGTTTTTAGGATCGTATTCTTCAATTGACACTTGGAAAAGGGACTTGGTTGCTTTTCTGGGAATCAGCAAAAGTCGCCAAATGGTTTATTCATCAATTCGATTGGGGTAAAAATATAATCGATCGAGAATGAGTCAGCCTTCTGTGATTCTTGCTACGGCTAGCTATGATCACACGATCCGCTTCTGGGAAGCTGAAACCGGTCGTTGTTACCGTACCATTCAGTATCCTGATTCGGTGTGTTTCTCTCTCCCTCTTCCCTTGATTGTGACATTTTAACTTTTTAGTTTATTCAATTTTCATTTATAAATATTCCCTTCAAACTATAGAGTAAAAGGACTAACACAGATGCTTTCTTTTGATGTTTGTATTCCAGCATGTAAATAGGCTGGAGATAACCCCAGATAAGCGTTATCTAGCAGCAGCTTGCAATCCTCATATACGACTCTTTGATGTCAATTCCAATAGCCCACAACCTGTAAAAATCCTTTCTTTTTTTTGCAAAGTGGTGTTTGTTGTCTTCTGTCTTGCTTGAATGATCTGGGTTCCTGGTACGCATCAGGTGATGACTTATGATTCACACACGAACAATGTTATGGCAGTAGGATTCCAGTGTGATGGCAAATGGATGTATTCAGGATCAGAGGATGGCACAGTTAAGATTTGGGACTTGAGGTAACTTCATTTTATCTTCATGTTTATAGATTTTCTCATTCTTTCAAGTGAGGTATCTATGAAAAGCCAAGGACATTGTATAAAAGTTACGAAAATCCTCTGAAAATTACACATTATTTAGTTGATTTGCACTGTTAGCAACAAATTGTTGACTCGAAAACTAAATTGCAGGGCTCCGGGTTGCCAGAAGGAGTATGAAAGTGTTGCTGCAGTTAACACTGTTGTTTTACACCCTAATCAGGTACATCAACTAGCAAAGTCACCTGTTAGTGTTGTGTTGTGGCAATCAGCTTCGTTATTTGTTAAACGAGCTGTGGTGTTGCCTTTGTTAAAATTGCTGTGAGTTTTTCATCCTGGTAGTTATCTTTGGACTTTATTATGAGCTTTCTTTGTTTTCCTACAGACTGAATTGATATCTGGAGACCAAAATGGCAATATACGTGTATGGGATCTCAGGGCAAACTCGTGTAGCTGTGAACTGGTAATTGCTTTTGGCACGTCTTCATTTCTTTATCCTAATTACATTTCTGAAATCCGAAGATAATCACTGAGATGTAATCATAAAGGTACCAGAAGTTGATACAGCTGTACGGTCTTTAACCGTTATGTGGGATGGGACAATGGTGGTTGCTGCTAACAACTGTGGAACATGTTACGTATGGCGTTTGTTGCGTGGAAAACAGGTACTACTATTCTGATGTGCAAACCTTTCTTTCTTTGACCATGCTATAATTGCATTCCTGTAATTCTCTGTGGCCTTTAAAATATCTATTTCAGACAATGACGGAGTTTGAGCCCCTTCATAAGCTACAAGCTCATGATGGCCACATCCTTAAATGTCTCCTCTCTCCTGCGAACAAGTAATGTGTTTCTTGTCCGTTCTCTTAAAAACCCTTTTTTCTGTGTCCTCTCCTTTAGGAAGTTCTTACATATTTGTTAGCAGGTATCTAGCGACTGCATCATCTGATAAAACTGTCAAAATATGGAACGTTGATGGTTTCAAACTAGAGAAAGTTCTAACAGGTACAGTCTCCAAGTTTTTGTTAACAGGATTGCTTCTCCTCCTTTCTGACACTCATCAAATCTCACTCAACAGGACATCAAAGATGGGTCTGGGACTGCGTCTTCTCCGTTGATGGAGAGTTTCTTGTCACAGGTAGTATTTTCTAGTAACTAAAACGACTAGAATACCTAACCGAACAATCTCTAAACTGGTTTTGGTTTTGTGATATTGCATAGCTTCTTCGGATATGACGGCTAGATTGTGGTCGATGCCAGCGGGAAAAGAAGTGAAGGTGTACCAAGGTCATCACAAAGCCACTGTGTGTTGTGCACTCCACGATTAAGACCTTTACTAAAGACCTACAAAGCTAATTTTTTTATTATATTGTGATTGTGTATTAGGAATCTCGTGTACATTTCAAATGTATTGGTATCTCTTGTCTCACTAGTTCCATTTGAATTGAATGCTCACGAGATTTGATTATCAATATAATCCTCCCACTCATAAATGCTTCTCATATCTCATCCTAATCAAACATTTCCCTCTACAGAAAAAGAAGCTCTCGACATCAATACGTAAGGCCCAGGTACAGCCCAAATTTCAATTCCTTGTAACTGTATATAACGAGGAAAGGTCGGCCCAAATAAATAGTCTCCTTATACAAACCACAGTAAGCCCTAATTTCTTCAATTTTAGCCCTAGGTATAAATAGCAATATTTCAGTCGACCTCCAAATCTCTTGCTCCGTGACGCCATTTCCGTGAGTGAGAAGAAGAAACCGTAGAGTGTCGCACGCAAAACCATAATCATGGCCGAGGGACTCGTATTGAAGGGAACTATGCGCGCCCATACCGATATGGTCACCGCAATCGCTACACCGATCGACAATTCCGACATTATCGTCACTGCGTCGCGTGACAAATCCATTATCCTCTGGAAACTCACTAAGGACGAGAAGTCTTACGGTGTTGCCCAGCGTAGGCTCACGGGCCACTCTCACTACGTGGAGGATGTTGTACTCTCATCGGACGGTCAGTTTGCACTCTCCGGAAGCTGGGACGGTGAGCTCCGTCTGTGGGACCTAGCCACTGGCGTATCCACTCGCAGATTCGTGGGGCACACGAAAGACGTGCTCTCCGTCGCCTTTTCTGTTGACAACCGTCAGATTGTATCTGCGTCTCGTGACCGTACGATCAAGCTGTGGAACACACTCGGTGAATGCAAGTACACGATCTCCGAGCAAGGAGATGGTCACAAGGAATGGATTAGCTGTGTGAGGTTTAGCCCTAACACGCTTGTGCCTACCATTGTTTCCGCTTCTTGGGATCACACTGTGAAAGTCTGGAATCTTCAGAACTGCAAGCTGAGGAACTCTCTAGTTGGGCACTCTGGTTACCTCAACACTGTGGCTGTCTCACCTGATGGTTCTCTATGCGCCAGTGGTGGGAAAGACGGTGCTATCTTGTTGTGGGATTTGGCTGAAGGAAAGAAGCTGTACTCGCTCGAGGCTGGCTCCATTATCCATTCGCTTTGCTTCAGTCCTAATAGATATTGGTTGTGTGCTGCGACTGAGAATAGCATTAAGATCTGGGATCTCGAGAGCAAGAGTGTTGTTGAGGATTTGAAGGTTGATCTGAAGGCCGAGGCTGAGAAGTCTGATGGTGGTGTTGGAACTGGTAACCAGAAGAAGGTACTCACTAATATCCACTTTTTTTTTTACATGGCTTTTGATAGTGATTGATTCTCTATTTATGAAGATCATTTTGATAGTTTAGGGTAGTTTAGAATTTCTATTGGGTTTATCTTTGGTAAGGAGAAAAAAATTAAAAATTATGGTTTTGACTTTGATCGTGCACATTACGAAGAGATTGATCATGTTTCTAACGGGATTGTATAATGAATGGAAATGCAGGTGATTTACTGCACAAGCTTGAACTGGAGTGCAGATGGAAGCACATTGTTCAGTGGTTACACTGATGGAGTTGTCAGAGTCTGGGGTCTCGGTCGTTACTAGAAACAAGATACGAGGAGGAAGATGATGATTATTACAATATTTCCAGACAAATTAGCTGTTTTTAATTACTCCAATTTTTCCAAACTGGCTCTCATGTTCATGTATTAGCCCCTCCAAAACCTATAATTTGTCAAATTTTTGTTTAATTTCCAGAAGAAAACAAAAAAAGCAAAACGTTGTTCCATTTGATTTATCATCATCTTATCAAACTGTCCCGTAATAGTGGATTAGACTAGACCACCCTCCTCTATTATTTGACTAGTTACTTAATCAGTCCATTTCACAGTAAAACGGCAAGATGTTTGGTTAGCGGCTATCTCAGACAACACGGAGTTTTACTCAGGGACCCTAAAAATATATATATATATTTATATATATATTATTCTCCCTCACTCGCTCACCTATCTTTCAACGGTTCAAATCCTGCAACGGATTTATGAAACTGAGATATATTAATGGCGGTTTCTGCTGGGGCTTTAGCCTTTCCTTCTCCTTTCTCTTCACCCCCTGCGTTATCTGTCCGCGCAACCCTTAATCAGACCTCCGCCACGCTTCCTGAGATTAAGGGTGAACAAGGGAACGTCAGCACTAGTTCTACCCAGAAATTCACCTATAGTCGAGCTTCTCCTGCAGTCCGATGGCCACATTTGCATCTCCGAGAAACATATAATTCCACAAGTTCAACACCTTCGCAGCCTGTTTCTTCTCTGCTTCCGTCCCACGATGTGGTCGATATGCCGGATTCCGGTGAAGTCGATTCAGTTAGCTCCATTCCGCAGCAAAAGACGAAAGATGAACCCACCGTGGCGAGTCGTAGAAGGAGAGTGAAGAAGTTGAATAAAGTGGCTCTGATAAGAGCCAAGGATTGGAGAGAGAGGGTGAAATTTCTGACGGATAAGATTCTAGGCCTCGAACCTAATCAGTTCGTTGCGGATATTCTCGATGCTCGGCCTGTTCAGATGACTCCTACGGATTACTGCTTTGTTGTGAAATCGGTTGGTCACGGGAGCTGGCAACGAGCTCTTGAGGTTTTTGAGTGGCTCAATCTCCGTCATTGGCATTCACCTAATGCCCGAATGGTGGCAGCCATACTCGGTGTTTTGGGACGGTGGAATCAGGAACGGCTAGCAGTGGAGATTTTCACGAGGGCTGAGCCAACCGTCGGAGACACGGTTCAAGTGTACAATGCAATGATGGGGGTTTATTCGCGTAGTGGTAAGTTTTCAAAGGCACAAGAGCTGCTCGATGCAATGCGTCAGAGAGGGTGTGTTCCGGACCTTATTAGTTTCAATACTCTTATTAATGCTAGACTTAAGTCTGGTAGGTTGACTCCGAATCTGGCTGTTGAGTTATTAGATATGGTGAGGAATTCAGGTCTTAGGCCTGATGCTATCACTTACAACACTCTTCTTAGTGCTTGTTCCCGGGATTCAAATTTGGATGGTGCAGTGAAGATTTTTGAGGACATGGAAGCTCATCAGTGTCAGCCTGACTTATGGACTTATAATGCCATGATTTCGGTCTATGGTAGATGCGGACTTGCAGCTGAAGCCGAGAGGCTCTTTACTGAGCTGGAGCTTAAAGGTTATTTCCCTGATGCAGTAACATACAACTCTTTGCTCTATGCTTTTGCTAGAGAAAGAAATACGGAAAAAGTGAAGGAAGTGTACCAACAAATGCAGACAATGGGGTTTGGAAAAGACGAGATGACTTACAACACAATCATTCATATGTATGGCAAGCAGGGGCAACTTGATCTTGCGCTACAGCTTTATAAGGACATGAAAGGTTTGTCAGGTAGAAACCCTGATGCTATTACGTTCACTGTTTTGATAGATTCACTTGGAAAAGCAAATAGAACTGTGGAAGCCGCAGCACTCATGTCTGAGATGCTTGATGTGGGAATCAAGCCAACTCTGCAGACCTACAGTGCTCTCATCTGCGGCTATGCCAAGGCTGGAAAGCGAGACGAGGCTGAGAATACTTTCAGTTGCATGTTGCGTGCAGGGACTAAACCTGATAATTTAGCGTATTCTGTAATGTTGGATGTATTTCTAAAAGGTAACGAGACAAGAAAAGCATGGGTTTTATATCGTGATATGATTTCTGATGGTCATACACCGTCTCACAGTCTGTATGAGTTAATGATACTTGGACTTTTGAAGGAAAACAGGTCAGATGACATTCAGAAAACTATTAGAGACATGGAAGAATTGTGTGGCATGAACCCACTAGAAATTTCATCTGTTCTTGTTAAGGGTGAATGCTTTGATCTTGCTGCTAGACAGTTGAAAGTGGCCATCACCAATGGCCATGAATTGGACAACGACACTCTGTTGTCTATCCTTGGTTCCTACAGTTCATCGGGCAGGCATTCAGAAGCGTTTGAGTTACTTGAATTTTTGAAAGAGCACGCCAGTGGATCGAGTCGACTTATAAATGAAGCTCTAATTGTTTTACATTGCAAGGCTAACAATATAATGGCTGCTCTAGATGAATATTTCGCTGACCCATGTGTTCATAGCTGGTGTTTTGGTAATTCCACCATGTATGAGTCTCTATTGCACTGCTGTGTAGCAAACGAACAATACGCTCAAGCTTCTCAAGTTTTCTCTGACCTGAGACTATCTGGCTGCGAAGCTTCAGAAAGTGTTTGTAAAAGCATGGTTGGTGTGTATTGCAAGCTCGGTTTTCCAGAAACAGCTTATCAAGTGGTTAATCAAGCCGAGACCAAAGGCTTCCACTTTGCTTGTTCACCTACTTATACTAATATCATTGAGGCTTATGGGAAACTAAAGCTATGGCAGAAAGCAGAGAGTGTGGTCGGCAACCTAAGACAAAGTGGACGAACACCTGATCTGAAGACATGGAACAGTTTGATGTCGGCTTATGCTGAGTGTGGCTGTTACGAGCGGGCAAGGGCTATTTTTAACACTATGATGAGGGATGGTCCGTCTCCGACTGTGGATTCCATCAATATCCTGTTGCATGCTTTGTGTGTTGATGGGAGGCTTGAGGAGCTCTACGTTATTGTCGAAGAATTGCAAGATATGGGCTTTAAAATTAGCAAAAGCTCCATTCTTTTGATGCTTGACGCCTTTGCCCAGGCTGGAAATATCTTTGAGGTAAAGAAGATTTACAGTAGCATGAAAGCTGCTGGTTACTTACCCACTATTCGCCTTTATAGGATGATGATTGAGCTTCTCTGCAAAGGGAAACGAGTTAGAGATGCTGAAATTATGCTCTCTGAAATGGAAGAAGCCAGTTTCACGGTTGAGCTCGCTATATGGAATTCCATGCTGAAGATGTATACGGCTATCGAGGATTACAAGAAGACAGTTCAAGTATACCAGAGGATAAAAGAAACCGGACTAGAACCAGATGAGGTCACTTACAATACTTTGATTATAATGTATTGTAGAGACAGGCGACCAGAAAAAGGGTACTTGCTTATGCAGCAAATGAGAAGTATTGGTTTGGACCCAAAGCTGGACACATACAAGAGCTTGATCTCTGCATTTGGTAAGCAAAAATGCCTTGAACAAGCTGAACAACTGTTTGAAGAACTTCTGTCCAAAGGTCATAAACTAGACCGTTCTTTTTACCACACCATGATGAAAATATCCCGTGATTCTGGAAGCGACACTAAGGCTGAGAAGTTGTTGCAAATGATGAAGAGTGCGGGAATAGAACCCACACTTGCTACAATGCATTTGCTTATGGTTTCATATAGTTCTTCAGGAAAGCCCCAAGAAGCTGAAAAAGTTCTTAGTAACCTGAAAGAAACGGACGTGGAACTAACAACTCTGCCTTATAGTTCAGTTATTGATGCTTACCTCCGGAGCAAAGATTATAACAGTGGAATAGAAAGGCTCTTGAAAATGAAGAAAGAGGGCCTGGAGCCAGACCACAGGATATGGACTTGCTTTGTTAGGGCCGCGAGTTTCTCCAAAGTTAAAAGGGAAGTCATGTTGCTGCTGAAAGCTCTTCAAGATATTGGTTTTGATCTTCCTATCAGGTATCGATGATCGGATGCATTCCATAAAAAGTATTGTTCTGTTAGCCATGTTCATGGTTATATAAATCTTATACAGTATCATCATTTGTATTACTGATTCTTATATTTCTAATGATAAACCTACCAGGCTTTTAGCTGGAAGACCTGAGTTGCTAGTTTCCGAGGTGGATGAATGGTTGGAGAAACTGAAACCCATAGAGGACAATGCTGCTCTCAATTTTGCTAATGCTCTTTTGAATCTTCTCTGGGCGTTTGAACATAGAGCTACTGCATCATGGGTTTTCCAATTGGCAATCAAAAGGGGTATCTTCAGTCGCGATGTGTTTAGGTCAGTCCTGATACATAAAAAGGGAGAGCCAATTAATCTCACTGGTTTATATTATGCTTTTCTGGAGGACTCACCTCTTTATCAGTCAACACTTGTTTCGTGCATAGGATTCCAAATGCACCAAGTGTAGTCACATTTTTTATTTATCAAATTTTGACTTTCAGGGTGGCGGACAAGGACTGGGGTGCTGATTTTAGAAGATTGTCGGGAGGTGCAGCGCTTGTTGCCCTAACTTTATGGCTTGACCACATGCAGGCAATTCATTTCCTCTTCTCTCTCAATATCTCTGCATCTTCACATCATATTCCACAGATCCCTGCATAACTGAAGTTCTTTTGACAGTGTTATTCTCTGTTCACCAATGACCCTCAACCTCTGCTAACGATTCGTCTTCCAATTCAGGATGCATCACTCGAAGGATACCCAGAATCTCCAAAGTCAGTTGTCTTAATCACAGGGACCGCAGAGTACAACGGTATATCCTTGGACAAAACACTAAAGGCGTGTCTTTGGGAGATGGGCTCTCCATTTCTTCCCTGCAAGACAAGAACCGGACTTCTAGTGGCCAAAGCTCATTCTCTCAGAATGTGGTTGAAGGACTCGCCCTTTTGTTTCGACTTAGAGCTAAAAGACTCAGTGTCTTTACCAGAATCAAACTCGATGGAACTGATCGACGGGTGTTTCATTAGGCGCGGCCTTGTCCCTGCGTTTAACCACATCAAAGAGAGACTTGGTGGCTTTGTGTCACCAAAGAAGTTTTCGAGACTGGCTTTGCTACCTGACGAGATGAGAGAACGAGTTATGAAGACAGATATTGAAGGACATAAACAGAAGTTAGAGAAGATGAAGAAGAAGCATAAAGGAATTGAAACGAATGGACTTAACACTCGAAGGAAAATCATCAGAAATAAGTGATGTCATGAAACTCTACTTTTACAATAGATAACTCATGACTGATTGTTGTATACAATTTTTCTTTTTCTTTTTGTGTATACTAATCAGAAAAAGTGATTTCATGTTTATGTATATGGATGGATTAATAACGTAAAGAGTTTTACACATCTGTTACTCATTGCAGAAACATCTAATTCGTTATTCTGTAAAAAAAAGCAGAGACATATACCACTACTCATTCTGCCAAAACCTTGTTTCAATTAGTTTTAATTAACTTCTCTGTTGTTAGAATGACGAAAGCTTCAGTTTTTCTATAAGAAGTTCGGATTAGATATATTTAGCACATACAAAATTTTTCGAAATTTCAAGAGCAAAAGAAACGCCTAAGTTGGTGCATCTTGGTTCTCGATAGGAACTACTGCAGACACTTTCCTCTTAGGCACAAGTTTCTTGATACGAGTGGTGTTGTTCGATTCTTCTGCGCACTTTTGCGTCTCCGTCTTTGTTTATCCTTCACATTGTCATCATAACATTCCGATTTCAACAACCTCTCTTCTCCTCCATTGTTTCCTTCATTTTCATTTACAGTCTCATCCTCTAGTCTACCTACATCTCCTGAGCATCTCTTTGATCCTTTTCTCCGTCTCTTTGGTTCTCTCTCTTCGTCTGACTTCTTTTGCCTGCAAAAACAAAATGTTTAGATACATAAAAGCTGTTTGTGTGTGTGTCTGAGAGAGAGAGATATTCCATTAGCTTACTTTGCTTTGCGTTTCTTCTTCTTCACGGCTACAATTCCAGGTTCTGGTTCAAGCGATACATCTGGTAATGCCAAGAAATCAGCTGCGACTAGAGCAGGACGCTCTGATTCCCGATCAACAAAATTACCTACAATAGCTTCTTTCTGTAACCTTCTAGCTTCTTGTTTACAAGCACGTCGATGAGGATATAAACAATTCCATCTCCTCGAGCACTGATTGTCAGTACGACATGAAATATGTGAAGCCACCTTGGACCAGCTACTATCTCCATATTTTTCAACTGCTTCTCTCAGCTTCGCATCTTCTTCCTCTGTCCACTTCCCATAATTTATATTGGGATCTAAAGAATTTACCCATCTCTCTCGACACTGAGTCGCCGTCCGTCCAGGAACAAACTGAGCAATTTTATGCCAGTTTTTAGCTTCAAAGAGTGTCACAGCAACTTTCACACGCTTGTCTTCCTCTGAGTTCCATTTCCCTTTTCTGGTAGGGCAAAGCGACTTTTTCCATCTAAAAGTATAGAGGAAGGGAATAAGATAAACCAGTCAATCATATATCTGAATGCAGTCGGAAACAAACATCATAAAATGACAAAAAAATAATTTTGCAACGCATTCTAAATCCAATAGATATATCATTAATGAGTGCATATTCAGGTTTAGACTATTATCCCAGCTCAATTAAACATGGATTTTTGGGTGGTTTAAAGACATTGTAGTTACCTTTCTCCTAAAAATCTTAGCTCGAGATAATTGCTCGGGAACAAATAAATTATATTCAGATTATTTGGTAGGTGGAGGGAAGGGACGTGGCTTTTGGCTGACAAAATTGTCAACCTACTGCAGTATTTGATATCTAACGTATAAAGAAAAGTATAAAGGTGGAAGGTAAAACTGACCTATTTGAGCACTGAGTTCCAGTTCTTCCTTCTAATTCATTTGCAACAGATTGCCAGTCTTTGTCGCCTAACAACTCTACTGCGGCACGAAGTTGGTCATCTTCCTCTGTAGTCCATTCTTTTCTCAATATGCTTGCATTCAAACTTCTCTGATATCGAACCAAACATTGAAATGGGGTTCTATTTGTCCCCAGTGATACCGCAATGTCAACCCAGTCTGTAAGACCTTTTGTTTCTATAATTCGGAGTAGATTTTTCTCCTCTGGTGCAGTCCATGGACAGTGGTTAATTAATGGATCTTCCGAGCTTATCCACCTACAATGGGGAACATATATAAAAATATCTACTAAATTCCCAGGATGAAGAGACAGGTTGGTATAGAGAATATTATCCTTAGATCATTAGTAGCTGATTTATCTTAGTAGCAAAACTTCAACTAGAGGAGAATCTTACCGAGCTTCGCATTCCGCAGCAGAACGGTCCTTGATATCCATCGAATCCCAATTAATTTGCGGAAGAAACTGCCTAATTATTTCTGGTGTGATCTCAAGATTTCCAACTGATTCATTAATGGTGTCTATATCATATGAAGATCCTTCCACGTCACTGTTAAGAAAAGCTATAAAATATTAAACAAATTCTGCATCTGAAAAGATCTTACGCAGCAAGTTTAAGGGTTCTAGGCTACAAGATATGGTTGCACTTTAAAAGAGGAAGAGAATGTAGTACCTGAACCGCTCAATAGCTTCAGAAAGCAGTATTTTTTGAACTTCTTGTTTCAGACCTTTCGCAAGGCTTTCGTTCTCCTCAGTAGACCAATTTCTGCAATCCACTGAAACTGGATATTTCTCTAGCGCTATCCTATAATTTGCAACACAAGGGTTTTCCGGTGGACCCAACATCAAGGGAGATGTCTTTTTATCATTACCCTAAAAATAGACATCAATTAAGATACATTTTTCTATACGGGTCAACAGAAAACAGCCAAAGAAATCCCTATTTAATGACTAGAAAAAAAGCAGAGGCAGGAAAATTGGATCAAAGTGCATTACCTCGGAGCTATCACAAGGCCCAGATTTTCGTGTTGAGATTAGTTCGACACGAGGATCTTTTCTCTGAGAGAGTGCCTGTTTAGTTATTCTCTTGCAAGCAGCTTGAAAATCTTTGACAATCTTAACATTTTTCTTGTGTTTCTCGTTCTGCTCGATCGTCGTTTCAATTTCAGCCAATTTTCTTCGAAGAGATTTCTGATATGCCCTGTTCCTCCGGATTGCATCAATAAAGGCTTTTGCAGCTTCAAGAAAACTTGAACTCTCAGCTGGTATAAGAGATAACTGGCATGCATCCAGCTGATCAAGAGGCTCAATGGATAATTTTTCACGTACATCCTCTGAATCTGACACCGTGACAATTGATTTCCCGTGATCTGGAAAGCTTTCACAAGTATTAGATCTACTCAATATTTCGCTTGAAGGTTCATTGTCCGAGGCATGTACCTGCTTTTTCTTCCCGGGAGAATTATTCATGAAATTTTCTTCCGCATCTGCAGAAAAATAGTAACAAATTACCACTAAAGCATAAGCATCTTTTACAAAGACAAAGACACATGCAAAGTTTCACTAAAAGCACTGAATGAAATAGACAAGCAAGCCCCAATTCTTGCATCATGAATCCATCACAAACTGTGCGGTCTACAGCAGAATAATCTCTTTCAAGTCATATTAACAATCGAACATAAGAAGAGAGAGTTTCCACCTTATTCCATCACGGATAATACATAAATTAAGTGATAAAAGCTAAATAAATTTTTGTAAAAAAAGTCGGCACCTTTCAGACTGAGTGTACAGCTTCTAGTTTAGAGGGTTATACCACGTTAGCTTCCAATTATGAACTAAAAGAGAGCTAAATTAATCTTACTTACCATCTGCAAAAAAATCAGTCGGAACAGTATCGAAGGAACATTTCAAAGGTAACACAGAAACAAAATCTAAGGAATCAATAGTTAAACCAAAAGAGAGAAGAAAACATATCAAGAATTTCACAGTGGAGCTCACCGAAATTGTTATAAGCAGAAAATCGCCTACGAATAGCTTGAAGGGTTTCATAGGCACCATCTTCGTCATCGTCGGAAAATCCCATGGGAGGAACGCACACATCCATGGGCAATGCCAATAGGCTCTTAATGCTCCGAATCATCGCGAAATCATCGTCGCTCTCCGAATCCGACGGCAAGGATGAACGAGACCTGGTGCTCAAATCAGCATTCGTGGCCAATGCTAATTGATTTTGAACGGAACGAAGCATCTCCAAATCGTCTTCGTTCTCCGAATCCGACGGTAACCCTCCGCCAACGCCTCTATCCGCTTCAATAGAACCGGGTTTTGCGGTGAATTCATTGGAATTGGCGTCGGGAACTATACATGCGCGTCTTAAATCTTCGAGATTAATGTCGTCTTCTTCGTCATCGGCATCATCGTCATCAGCCTCGTAGAGGCTGCTCCGATTCATTGCGTTACAGAAAGAGAAAACCCTTATGTATGAATGAGAAATCGACTCCAATTGAAGAATGATAGAAAAAAAGGGGTTTATGCCTCTCAGAGGAGAGGAGGCAAAAAAATTGGGGTTTATTTATGAGACTGAACAATTTAACATGGCGGCATCTGGAGATAAACAGGTCAGGTCGGGTCGGGTACAACACTCATAAGTCGGTTTAGATTTTGGGCCAATATTTACCTCGAATTTTAGGGACAAACCAGTACCAAACATAAACCAAAAGAACCGAATTTTTAGATTTAATTACCATTAATGGTAAAGAGTCAAATCTCACAAAAGCAACGCCAACAACTACGGGTTAATTCGGTTTTTTCTTTGATGTCTTCGGTTCAGATAACTCTGACCGAATCAACCAAAACCTATCTGAACCACAACCGAAACCGAATCAAACTACATAAAGCATGGTCTAAGACACTAAGCCGTATATACAGATAGATAGATATAGACACAAAGTTTGACGGAATCAGCAAAGCTTAGTGTCGAAGTTGAGATTGATGCCCATGCTGAACAGCTCTTGACACAGAAGCTTAGCTCCATATGGCACATAGACCCTAACCACATGCTCTCCAGATTCACAGATCCTACAATAAGGCCCTCTGATCTTTCTTCCACCGATTGAATTCCTCTCGATCACATTAGCAACACACTTACATTTTCTGCAGATGTGCATTTGAGAAGAGTCACTTAGAGTGAAGAGACGCTCGTGCAAATTGGCCGAAGCACCATGAGCTATTAGGCAGTCTCGCTCCATTTCTCCAAATTTTATCCCGCCAAACCTCTTCCTGTCTGCAACTGGCTGACGTGTTAGTGGGTGGATCGGTCCGGTGTTCCTGAATTTGACTTTGTCCTCTGCCATATGGACTAGTCGCTGGTAGAAAGTTGGGCCCATGAATATGAGTGAGCGCATCATTTCGCCTGATCTACCGTTATAGACCCTTTCGTTTCCCCATCTTGAAAAGCCAGCCCTAACCACATATATATACCATTGGCAGTGAATCAGGACTCAAGAGTCAAATATAATCTAAGAAATAGGTTCACTTAATCATCACATAAACACAAGGCTCACAGCATCAATCCTCTAACTAATTATACTGTCCATCTGTACTACCTAGAAAGCAAATATCAATCAGTTATAACATCAAAACGTGTACCGTATACTATTTCATTCTTATTCAATATTCTGTTTTATATGCTAAACCAAGTAACAGCTTGAAGAGTGTACCTGTGAAGCTGCTCCGTGATTTCAGTGACACCTGGAGTGGAGAAAGGAGTGGCATGACGTGTCAATTTGGTGTATGCAGTAGAGCTGCCCTCCTTCTTGTTGATAGGACAAGCTATTCCTTTGGAGAGAGCAGCCTCCAAGAGTTGACCCGGTGTTTGCCTAGAAGGAAATGCATGCGGATTTATCACAATATCTGGAACTATGCCTTGGATCGTGAAAGGAAAATTCTCCTGTTCCTCTAGATAGCCTAAAACACCTTTCTGGCCATGCATACTGGAAAACTTATCTCCAAGGCATGGAGAACGAACCTGCAAGATGTAAAAGGCAATCAATGGAACATTGGATTTCCTAGTAGGAATATATTCTTTGGTTGACAGCTCAATTCAGTGTGATTTAAAACTTACCTGTCTCAGTGAAACCGCAGCAAAATTCTTCCCATCATCATTAGATGATAATACTACTTTTTGCACAATCCCTCTCTCAGTGTGCTTGAGCTTTACACTGTGATCAGCCCCAGACTCGGTGCATCTACCAATGACAATATCGCCACTGTGCATGTTAGCACCAATGAAAGGGAACCCATCATCATCAAGGCTGTCTACTCTGCCAATTTTGCTGTGTGTCTTTCCAAACTGAACAAGCTCATCTAACTTCTTCCTCTTCTCCGAGTCTTTGGTATCAACTTCTGCTTTGTAGCTCCTAATCTGCTCTGAACGAAACATACCACGTTCCAATGAAGCCTTGTTCATCACAATAGAATCCTCTTGGTTGTACCCAAGATGAACATTCACAGCAACAATAGCATTCTGGCCATTAAACAGCACATCTTTTTGAAGACACTCAGACGCCAATGTCTTGAATAGAGGCTTTTGGGGATAGAACAGTTGCTGAGACAGTGTATCGCAGCGGATATTAGGGTTCGTTGATGAGAACCCAATGGCTTGTTGGCAGTGCTTCTGGGACTGGTACAGAACTCTTCTCCCATGATCATGATTGGCAAATGGGACAATTGCACAGCTCACACCCAATAGGAATGACATATCCAATTCGCAATGGGTGTAATTATTTGGCTCCCTCAGAAGCTGGCTGATACCCCATGCTGTATTGCAGTCTTCTTCTTCCTCAATCCCAACTAACTCGAGAATCCCTTGGTCAAGAAGATGCTCAAAAGGATACTGTTTCGGTTTGTCTTGCTTCAATTTGTGGAGATTCTCCACAACCAAGAGAGGACGGAGTAACCTACCAGCGTCAGTAAAAATCCTCACCTCATTGTCATCTTTATCTCGCTTGAATTCCATCTGTAAAGAACGTTGTGATACATTTTATAAATGATATACGACACAAACAAATTTCTGAAGCACAAAAATGAAAGGCAAATACCAAGCAGTACAAGAATATCGATATAACGCAAGACATTTGTTGAAGGAAAAGATACCTGACGAGGTAATTCACTTTGACGCCGCCTGCTTTTTAACTCCGCAACAAAGGATTCAGAATCTGAACATATTCCAACCCAGTCTCCATTGAGAAGAACTTTATGTTTGCCACACAATGGTGTGCTAGTATCATCCACTAGTTCTTCCATCCCACAATCATAGAGCTTCTCCACCACAGGCTCCAAAAATTGTGTGCTAACAAGTCCAAGAAGAGACATGTTCTTCACGAGACCACAATTTTCACCATCTGGAGTTGACAAAAAGCATACTCTGCCCCAGTGAGAGGGATGCCTGTGGCCAACATTACAAACAGTACAGTCTTAGTTCCGTGTCCCGATATAATTGTGTAACCACTCACATTCGAAAGCCACCAAAATGGATCATCTCAATTTCGACACTAGGAAAAGTTCAACAGGTAGATTGATCAAGGGACAAATAAACAAGAAGACAAAATCAGAGTTTCTTAATAGCAGTATTTATTACACAAATCCAGAAAAGATCTGTATCAAACACAGATGTGACTCTGCAGAAACAGTGGTTGCCATCCTATACTAGATGGAGTAAGTTAATACAAATATCATTAAAACAGTCTGCAAACATGTAATATTTAGTATATTCAGAACATACAAAATACTTTAAGTACGTTGGATTTCTATCAATAAACCAGCGGAGGTGCAAATTCACTTACGGGTATCTAGCATCTCCAACCTTGCCAGTATATAGTACTTGCTGCCGCGTTCTCCTCAGATCAATCAGAGTCTGCAACGGATTTGCACGACCCAGATTAGCTACAACACCTGAAACCCTTTCCATCTTCCTGAAAGGATGAGACCATGCTCCAGTGGAGAAGGCTCTACTAAGCCCATTTGTGATAATGGAAGCATCCAAATAATGCTCAATGGGCTTCAAATCACCATCACCTGTGAGGTGTCTCTGCATTGCCTTGGTCATGGTTTTTCTAGCATGGGCCAGATGCACCCTTATCTCCCTCTCCAATAGTTCTCCAGCCAGCTCGATTCTTTTGTTTCGGAAGCTGTCCCTGTTCTCACATTTCCTTTTCCCCGCATATGCACTCAGTAGACACTTAACCATGTAACCCAGGAATCGTGCTTTCTGCTTCAAACCTTGGAGGCCTGGAAACAAATACAGACGGAGGCATTCATCCACACTTTCGGCAGGAGGGAATTTTGTACCCTTTATTTGTTGTTCAACATAAGCTAGAGCATTGTTCCTATGACGAAAAGCCTCACAGAGCGCATCAGCTTCGTGAATAGAAGCTATGAGACTGTTGGTGATGCTCGCATCTTCACCATCAAAAGCAATAAGGTCGATGGCTTCTTTATCTGATGAAACACCCAGCGCAAAGAATAAGACCCAGACCGGGATCTCCGTAGACAAAAAGTACACAGTCAGTACTTTCTCTCTTCTCTTATACTCTTCGACTTTCTGATTCTCTGCGAGACGCACAATGAATCTGTGTCTTTTCGTCTCAGACCTCAAGGAGACTGTCCATGGTGAATTAGAAATCCATAATCTCTTCGTGCACATCTGTTCTTGAGCTATGAAAACCTGCAATATATTCAGGTTAGGAACTTGTATAGAAGCTTGAAAATGTATTTTCCAGTATTAAAAGAAGAAAAACAACCTAATTTTTAGCTAAGCTAGAAATTTAAAAAGAAATCCAATGACAGAAGATCCCGAACAGGTGTAACTCACTTTCTCAGCCCCCTTAATGACAAAATATCCACCCTGATCAAAGGCACAATCCCCCTTTTCGCAGTTTTCCTTTCCATTCTCAATTGTATTGCAAAGGACAGATCTCACCATCACAGGTATCCTACCAATTGGAATGTCCTGCTTTTTGACAACAAGTATCTTCTTCTCGACATATTCGTCTTGTCCCGTCTTGAATTTGTCACTTTTAACAACTTTTTTAGTGAACACCTAGTCAATTTTTACAGTGAAGACGCAGTCAGAATAAGATACATGGACAGCAAAACAGAAACATCATCAAAAGTTTGATAGTATAAGAGTTTATTACCTCAACTTCGACATTTACTTTCATCCGTGCTGAGTATGTCATGTTCTGAAGCCTGGCATGCCATGGTTTAAACTCAAGCTCCTTGTCATCAAAAAAAACCGTGGGCTTCTCCACGCTGACTTCTCCAAACTTCACCGTTGCGTATCTCCAATCTTGATCCTTGTTCTTTGTTGGATCAAATGACGGTTCAACGAGCATCTCACCGAAAGATTGGAAGACATTTTGAAGCCCGTGCTTAATGAAGTAATTGTACGAGTTGAGCTGATGACTTACGAGTCCATACTCTTTAAAAAAAGAAGTAGCAGCTTTCTTACAGAAACTCTGAAGAAAACTTTCCCCTAGCTCAGACAAATCGATTCGCCCAGCAGCGTCAATCTCATCAATATCCATCTCGTCAATGTCCATCTCTGGTATATCTTCACACACACTGTATAAACATGGAAAAAAAAACACACCCCAAACAACGACAGAGAAATGATGATTAAGGTTTCGTGAAAATCCTGAACCAAGGAAATGTATCATGCATGTTTCGATCTATTGTAAGTACAGACATACGATGCAGTCAAAAATTTCCCCCAAAACCGGAGCATTCTTCAAAACACTGGAAATTAACACGGGAAACTAAAAGCATATTTTCAGGACTTTCAACGCTTAAAAAGCAAAATCAAAGCGTAATACCTAAAATCCTTCAATAGAAAAGATGGAGTAAAACGGGTTCGCGGAGGATAACGAAATAAACGTCGCCGGAAAATCGTCGAAGATACGGAAAGATTCGCTGGTAGAAGACGAAGAAGAGAGTAAAACCCTGGCTCACTTTTTCAATGTTGTGAGTGAAAGCAGTCGAGGAGTGAAGAAATTGAGTGTCGTTTATTGAATGACGGCTGTACCCTTGTATTATTCTCACGTTTGAGCTCTTAAATCAGTTCAAGAGTAAGGGTAATTACGTCAATCTGAGAGTAACTTCTTTTTCTTGTTTTTCTTTTCTTTTTTTTTGGGGCCACATGACTATGGGCCTCTTTTGCTTCCACGTTGTTTCTACTGTAAACATTTACAAATATGAATTTATTTTCGACTATAAAAAGTAATCTTTCTTTTGTTATAAATATATAAGTATAATAATTACTTATATTATAGATATAATAAATATATACAAAATATATTACCTCTTACCTTCTATATACATGTATTCATCTTTATGTGTAACTTTTATAACAACACAAATCAAAATAAGAGAAAAGTGATATCTCACTATTACTCTACTCACATGTGTCTCCTTCTTACTTCTTTAATAACACAGCACAACATAATACCGCTCATAAGTAAAAGAATAATTATTGCAACTTTTTTCTTTTTCTCACCTTTCCTCTGCTACTTAGTAGTCATCTCACCTTTTATTTGTCTCTTTCTTTTGTTGTTTTGACTTTAGTAGATATAATAATATATATTATACTAGATATGGATTCGTGCGATGCACGAGTTTAAAATGTTATAGTTAACATATTTATAATATTATGAATAATGTTTTTGAAAAATTCATATATTTTTAAAGATTTTTAGTACAATATTTATATATATATATATATTATAAATTAAATTAATATTTACATATCATTGTGATACATTTTAGTTATATTTGTTTTGTAGAGATTTATTATTTGAAATGATAGTAAAATTAAAGAAAATTATGTGTAAAAAACACAAACCAAAACCTTACTCTTTTTTTGGGGCTAAACCAAAACCTTACTCTAATGTTTCGGTATCCAATATTCAGATTCCGATCATTAGTTCTTAAAAATTCTACTATTGAAATACAATAGAAAATGATTATTAGAATTTGGTGTTACATTTTTTAAAACAATTCACTTGAAACAATAGAATTTAGATTTTTTACAATTTAACTATTTTAAAGAATTTAATAATTATTAAATGGTGTCCAAAAGGCTAAAGTATATATTAGATCAAACTTCAGGCATCTCAATAACTTAAAATGAGTTTACCCAATAAAATGGTTGAAGTTAAAAGGTGCAAGGCATCGATGCATCACTTTTTTTTCCATTGTATTAGGCCTACAGGTAAAGGGAAAGTTTGTGAAAGCCCATTTAGCCCACACATAAGTTTGTGTAATCGGATTAGTAGCACGAAAATTAGAGAAAAATCTGGTTGAAGATGTGCCTCTAATTCTTCAGATCGTGTGAATGTGATGATTTGGGATTTTTGATTATGAGATTCCATCCAAGCATAAGGCCTCTATTCTTCAGATAGTAGATCGCTTCTCTCTTAGCTAAAGTTTCAGCAAGAAGAGGGGAGTCACTAACGCACATACCAAGGAGAGATTGAAATGATAATCCGACCTAGATATTTGATTGTTTACCCAAATTTCGCTTGTTCAGATGAGAAGTTCCAAGCTGCATCACATTTGCAGGTAAAATCGTGAGTAGTTTTATTTGAGATTATCGAATTTGTTTCAAGGCTTTTCTTGAGATAATTTCCTTTGCTTCTTCTTTTAGAATCTCTAATGACTTTAGTACAGATTTCTTTCTCTGGGAAGCTTTTCTGATTGAATTTTAATTGGTTTCTTGCACTCCATAAGACAAAAATCATTTCTTCTTTTGATTGGTTTATTCTGGACTTTAATTGATTTCATTTAAAGAATCTGTGAACCAAACATTATATAATAGACTTTAATCTTTTGATCTTTTTAGTAACGTTCTATTCTATCTAAATATAATTGTTTTGGTGGTTATTTTGTCTATCTTATCCATTCACTCTTTGAGACTGCTAATTTCTCTCTGTTGTCAATTTTTCACCTTTTTAGTTCTCTTTGTGTTTTCAGGAGATCGATTATATTGGATAATCTAGAAAGAGTGATGCAAATCACAAGTAGTTTGCTGACTCACTTGTGTGATAAATATTCCCTGATCTTGCTGTCAAGCTTTAAAATCTTATATTGCTGAATCACTTTCCAATATGTTTTTTAACTGTCTCGTATTATTTGATTTGATCTTTGCTTGCTTTTCTTATACAAATTAGTAGTAAATTTCTCTTCAACTTCAACGTGGACCTCAACTATCATTGTTTGGATATGACGTTTTCAGACATTTAATATAGTTCTAGTATAGGACTGTAGTGTATAGAAAACCAGACATACCGAATAATAAGATTTAATGAAATAAAAAATCTTACTCTAGAATAGATTTATGCATTAGTTTTTTTTTTTATTGTAATGCCAATATTATAAATCTCGAAATTCATAGGTGACAAAAAAACTGAAAAAAACAAAACATATATCCAAGGTCAGACTTTCATTTATGTTTAAAGATCATATGTTATTAAAAACCTCTTTATATACGATATTTTGTAGAGCACTATTGTGGTAGTTTTTTGTCCCAACGTTTAGAATCCGAAGTCCTGCAGTTGTAGTGATTCTTGATAGTGCGACATATAATTGTCCATGAGAGAATACTGGACTTGGCAAATATAAACCAACCTTATTCAAGCTCTGTCCTTGGCTTTTGTTGATAGTCATTGCATAGCAAACTCGTATAGGAAATTGACGTCTTTTTAATTTGAAAGGCCATTTTGCATCTTGTGGAGTGACACTTATGCGAGGAATAAGAACTCGTTTTCCCACCTGAGCTCCACTTAGTATTTCAGCTTCAATAATCCTCATGCCTAGGCGAGTTATTATTAACCTTGTACCATTGCAAAGTCCTTCTCGTTGATTTATATTTCTTAATAGCATAACTGACACACCTATCTTGAGATGTAGCTTGTGATTTGGAATTCCTGAAAATTTGAGTGTATTCAAAAACTCTGTGGGGTAAAGAATATTTTGATTTGCCACTTCTTCTCCATCATCACTAATGCTATCAGAACTAAAATACTCTTTTTGCTCTTCCTTTAAGCATGATAACATGTAGTCATTCACTTCGTCTACTGTCTCGTTTCTTGTAGTGAGAATTGCTCGCTCAATTAGATAATCCTTATCTTTGAAATGAACCTCAAAATCTTGATATGTAGATTTTCCAATGCATTCCACATTATTCGTTGTCTAGTTCTACTATGCTGATTTCATCATCTGAGGTTACATATTTTGCTGGTTTAGGTGTTGTGCCATCACCGATACCTATTAGCCATTTTGCAAAATCTTTCTCTGTTTGATGCAACCTCATATTTTTATTGTGAGTAAATATAGAGCAATAGTTCCATAAATATGATCGGTTGATTGTTGCCATAACAGTGTCTTGTCTTGTGCCTTGTTGTATTACTGGCAGAATCTGTCTAAAGTCACCACCAAGAAGAACTGTTTTTCCGCCAAAGGGTTTGTTTTCTGCATCTGGGTCTGCCACTGAAAGTACATCTCTCAAACTCTTATCTAAAGCTTCGAACGCAAATCGATGACACATAGGCGCTTCATCCCAAATGATGAGATCTGTTTTTTCAAGTAAGTCTGAAAGCATGGAACTACGACTGATGTGACACATACTGTCTTGATGAAGATCTATTGGAATCTTGAAACGGGAATGTGCAGTTATGCCATTAGGTAGAAGTGTCGATGCAATTCCAGATGAAGCCACTGGTAGTACTATTTTTCCCTCCGATCGTAATTTTGAAATGATTGTCTTATACACATATGTCTTTCCTGTTCCTCCTGGTCCATTGAGGAAAATCAACTTTCCTTTCTTATGGGCAATTGAGTCGATAACAGCATCATACACTTTTTTCTGCTCATCATTTAATGTATGTGTTAACCTGCTATGTTCTTCTTCTTCTTCACGTATATTGTAACTTGTTTCATCTTTAAGCATCGAGTTTTTAATTTTCTTTAACAGTTCCTTGTCTGGTTTTGGCATATCTTCAAAATCAGTCAATGATTTATCATTCTGTGATAGAATTCTCTCTATTTCCATAAGTGTATAACTCTGTAGCTCCTCATCAGAAAACTGTTGATTAATGAAGTTGAATGTCTTTCTTTGCTTATAAGGTATGTCTTCAGCTAGGTGACGCCAGCAATGCTCCCACATACTCAAAGGACTGCTCAATTCACAATAAAGTAACAATGTCACAAAGAGATGTCGAAGCTGAGAAGGATAAGCGTATTGGGCTGCTTCGTCCATAGCTTCTTTCCACTCTGAATCACCATTCAACAATCCTCTTGCATAGCATGCTGCTTTGAATGACGTATGCTTTACATTATCAACAGTTAGTATATCATCAAAACTGATTGGACCTTTCATTATATATACCAGCATTCTCAGATAGTATAAATCTCCTGCACTTGGATGAATGTTCACTATTCTTCCTATGCTGAAACCTTGTTTCCTTGGTGACCATATTTTCCCATCGAAATCCCACACAAATTTTGAAGGAAACTGGATATACGTTAGTTTCCTTGCTTCTGGAGACTGTTTGTTCATCTCAAACCATTCTTTAAACATTGTTTTCCAATTCCATCTTTTGAGATAATGTTTTGTAGATTGATGCCTTCAGGGTAAAGGATTCTCTGCTGGTCTGGTAGGTGCAATGGTAGTCTTGTCACTGCAGGTTTCCGTTCATGTATGTCAAATGCAAATATTCGCCAAGTAGCTTCACATGCAGATAAGTAACGACATTCCAGATAATTTTTTATCTCATTGATCTCTTCTTGTGATTCATTTCCTTGTGTATTTTTATCTACTTCCTTTTTCTCGATCTTCATGGTTGCCATGTCTACCCCTTTTGTGATATATTTGAATAGATATTTTATGGCAGATGACCTATTGCACCATTCTACATTGATGTGAGCTTTGTATTTTTTTAGGAGCGAGAGGTTGTGTGGCACGACGTAGCTATTATCAAGCTTTGTGTTTCCTTTCATGACGAATTTTGTTTCATCATATCTCCTATGGTAAGTAATGTAGCCATCTTCATTAATATTTGTGATGTTGTTGTATGGTCTTGGAAATTTTTTTGTGCATTTGTTATCATCTATACACTTATGCCCGCATGGTCCATGCATCATAAATTGTTCAACCAATAAAAAACCTTCTGGATCAGCCTCTTTGTCTGGTAACTCAGATGAAATAAAACTATCAATATCTTCCGGATTTGGATTTAGTTTAGACTCTTGTAGCCATAAAAGTATATGTGCATGAGGAAGACCACGTTTCTGAAATTCGATTGTGTGTATAACTGTTTACAAAAAAAAATCACTTGTAACTAAATTATTTTTGTTAATAAAGTTTAAGATTTATAAGGAATTATTATATTAGTACCTGCAGTGATAGGGCCAAAGAAAACACCATCTTGTAGGTCTTTAAGAAGTTCTTCTAATTTCATTTTGAATACACGACATTCAATATCAGGTCTATCATTTGCATTTTCGTTCTTGGCTTTTTTATATGGTCGTTCACTTCATCCCACTTCGGATTTGCAGTAATAGTAATGAAAAGGTCAGGATTTCCATACCATCTGCATATTGCCATTGCATCTCGATAATTTTCTACCATATATCGTGGACCGCCAGTGAATGAAGATGGGAGAATGACTTTATTACCCAGTTTTTTCGAATCATTATCCCCTTGTAAAACTGCATCACATACGTTATTATACAGATCTGCTCTAAGCTTCTTTTGGTTATATTGATAGAAGTTCAAACGTTCTTGTTCAATTGCAGTATAAGCATAAACCACATATTGATGGAAAAGACAACCCGAACGAATTATGGTTCCTGGAGATGTTAATCTGGTTTGGATTTGATATGAATAATACTTTCTCATTGTCACGTATGACCTCTTAGTTGTATTTCCATTTGAGCTATATGGAATTGACTTCTCGATGTAGCCTTGTTCACCATATGGAAATAACAAAGGATATTGTAGTGATATGTAAGATGGATGTAGAAAACTTATCCGTTGTGGCTTATCCATTCTAGGATGCACTATTATATCTCTCACAATTTGGTGTAGACATGTCCCCCACAATAACTCCAACAATCTCGTCTCCTTCTGGAAGGTCAAATTGTTTACCACGACTTTTATTTCTAATTAATCTGATTGAGTATTCATCAGTTGCTCCAGATTCGTGTTTATCTCTTGCCATTCGGAATACTTTAGCTAACTCGTTGTATTCGTCAATCATTTCAACTAATTTGCTCAAAACAGCTTCGTCTATCTCATCTGATTTTCTTTTTGCAAATGTATTGAGACGGTTTTGAATTTCATGAGTAGTATCATATATGTATAACTGGGCAAAACGGAGTATATCTCCTTCAAATGGTAGCAGTGAACCAATTAGATGGTAATTCTGACCATGCATACGAAAAGTATAAGGACCATTTCCTGAATTGATATCATGATCAATTTTGCCTCCCATTGATGTAAAAGCAAGCATTGAATTATATATTCGTACAAGCTTACGAAACACTGGTGATTGTGATAGTAACTCATTTAAGAAAGCTGGAGGTTCTCCAGATCGTGATAGAATAACTCGTCCTTGTTGACAACAAATCGAAAACTTCATTTCTTTTCCACTTTGTTTTACCCTTTCAGATTTCCACACCAAAGCTTCACAATAAGAACATGTCACCAACTCATTGTTTTCTCCATTAATATTTCCTATATAACAAAAACCACACAATTAAAGAATAATTCTAAATTATCGAATACCACAGCATAATTCAGCATCATTAGCCAATTATAATTGGGGTTCATCAAATCTCTTCCATTATTACTTCCTAAACAACAAAAACCACACCGATTGTTGTTGGTTTTTTTTTTCCTGCTTTCTTTTATTAATAGAAAAACTTTTATATAAAAACAAACATAATTTTCAATTGAGAAATAACAGACCAAATTATCTGTAACTTAAATGATGGTTCCTCGTAAATTTTTTAGATGTAATTAGTATAGTAAAATATTTTAAACTAAATAATCGTATTATAAAACCCATACCTCGTTTGGCATTCTTTTTTGCCCGACATCTTTTTCTAGGATCAATATTTTCTATGTGTGATGGAGTGCCATTAGAATCTTCTTGAGATCTTATATTTTCTGCAATATTCTCTTGCAAGTTTTCAATTCTTAAATTTAATGAATTTGACTGATTGTCAATTCTAGCTACTTTTGCTCTTCTATTGTATATCCTGCAATATATTTATTTATTATTAGATGAAAGTGTTTCTCTAATTTTGTTCAATAGCATAAAAAATAAAAAGGTTTACCAGTTTCTAAGTTGTGTAGTTGTCAATTCAGAACCCTATATTTTTAAAACGTAATGTTAGATAATGAATCAAAAATATATTGAAACTTAATATAAATTTTATACTTACACACTCATTTAATTTGTTGACCCATGTTTGAAGTGTATCTTCTTTCAACCGAATATGAGGTTCATCAATAAGTATTTTCTCAATTATAGCAATCTGATCATCATTCATTATACTTCTTTTTCTTTTGTTCATGTTTTCGTTTCTTACCAAACGTAATAACCTACAATTTTTTTTACAAAAACTGAGGTCAAAATATAAACCATATTTTAAATTATATATATATATATATATATATCTTATTACATATTCTATCGTAAGAGACTTTAGAAGATGATACATGTCCATCTTACTAATGATATAAAATAATAAAATACTTAATTTTAACTATTTACTTGTTTACCTTGAAGTAGTTGGAAGCAGATGAGTAGACTAAAATAATAAAGTAATAGTAGAAAAACTTCTTAATAAAAGTATTAGAGACTTTGTGAAATATATATATTTTTCGTGATCATTAAATCAACTTTCTGTTTATGTTTATATAGAGATAAATCCTTACAAATCCTTTTTGTTTTGTGATTAGGAATAAGATCAAATATTTGGTAGCAGAGTTAAATATTTATTATTATTTTTCTGTTAGAATCCTAAATATTTTCAGTGTTTATCTTGGTTTTTCTTTGTTAATTTTACTTTTTTTTCTCTTTTAATATTTAAGGTTTATATGTATAGAATAATTATTAATTAGTAAAAATATATAATCCTTTTTACGTATAAACGGGAACAGAAATAAATATCTTGTTGACAAAAATAAATATTGACAAATAAATTTTAGTTACGATTAGAAATACTTTCAGTTAATTATTTTTATTTTAAGATTAGTTATAGAAATAATTATCTAAAATCTTTTTAGCTAGATTACAGGAAAAATATGTACTTATTTTTCAACATCGTAATCGTAAATTTTTGTTTTTTGTTTTTCTAAGTTATAATATATACAATTCTTTCTTTTACTAAATAGATTTGGCTTAATTAATTAAATATTTCTTTTTTTACCTCTTTTCTTTTGCACCCAAAAATATACCAAATAACATATTCATATTTCAAATAGCGTTAGTTAGATAAATTAGCTCTTTATAAGATAAATTTATGTTATAAAACAATTGAATTCCTTTTTGGACGCATTTCTTTTTAATATATCTAAATTGTAACATAGTTCTTTATCTTTGTATTGTAACTTTAAGTTTACTTAAAATTATTTAAAATAAAATAAAACTTTGTTCTTTTAAAATAAACTATTGAAATATCACCTATAATAAATTAAATAATAATTCCGACCAAAAAGAAAAAAGAATAACAGTTCAAACTTGAATCCATGGTTTTTTCTAAGATTCTCAGTTGGTTCTTCATGTTCCTCGTTTTCCTCATGTTTGTTTGCGCAATTCTTGACATCCGAAATTGGCTAAACATTACAAAATATTATGTTAGGTTAAATATTATTATTATACATACGTCTAAAACATAGTACATACCTTGAAGGAATTGAGAATTGTTGGTACCAGGCCCAAAATCCTTAAGAGGCCCAATAACAATGGATTAGAGAAGATGGGCCGAGCAGGAGATTAGGCGAGCCGCGTAACAACTTTGGGGGCGAGCACGAAAAACGCAGCCGACTAAGCGAGCAACCAACCTTCTCCACGCTCGCCGGAAATCTTGGGAAATCTCGAGAGAATATTCCCCGAAACCCTAGGTCTAAAAGCCTATAAATACTAGTCAATAACCTCGAAAAAGGGGAAGAAAAAAAGAGAGAGAGAAAACCCTAGAGCTTGTGAGTCAAGCAAGGGAATTGTTCGACCTTTGTTTGTAATCTATTTTCGTTCAATAAAGTATTCGATTCAAAGTTCCACGATTCTTACGAGNTCAACCGCAAAGTAAATCGACAAACGGCAAAAATGGATCAATCGAACAATCAGAGTGACGTACCAACGACATCGAACGCGGGCCGACCGCCGAATACCGCAAACACACGGGGACAAACCCT
>OVBA01003341.1:0-28532 GCA_900406435.1 Lepidium aucheri | reverse complement strand
ATTAAATTTAAATAACAATATACAACAAAAATTTCACGAAAATATAATCTCATGCAACCGCACAGGACATCATCTAGTTATATATAAATACAACTAAAAGTTAATTAGTAATGTATTGTTTTTTTTCTAAAAGGAAGGGCAACAGAAATATTATAATAGACAGCAACTAACTATAACAATAAAACTACTATATGGAAAAATAAAATTAGAGTTTCCTTTTTTCCATAATACAAACTTGAATTAAGTAACACAATTTACATATTTATTCAACATAACATAAGTTCAGATCCAATCCATTATACATACCACAAGTCTACATATTACAAGTCTTAAACTGATTATAACTAGCTAACAAAAGAACATACCATCCGGATCCCAACAAAGAATTGAATACATTGCTTGTATACTAATATCCCTTCCGTCACTCCGACCTTTCTTAGAAGCTTTTGAGAAGATTGAAATGTCCTGGGGATTTGTGAACCTGATAGTGTGTACGATCTTGTCATGATAGAACCAAAATTCAAGAAAGCATGGTTAGCATCAATTTCAAAATGTAATTAATTTTTATGTTGGAAAATATGTAACTACCGCTATAACTTGCAGCACTGTGAAGGAAGATTGCAAACAAATTATCTTAATTCGAACCAATGGAAGCTTGCTCTCTGATCTAGTAACAACCTTCTTCCTTTAATACAATTTGTATTCTCTAAATATGTAAACAAAGATGTTTGCTACCACCATAGCATATAAAGAAAAAGAAAATTTAGGTATACTTGAAAGGCCTCACAGATGTCAAAGGTATCTTTGTGGGACGATATTGATTTCCCTATAAGTCATGGATTTTGAGTTACTTAGGCCTAAAGTATTAAAAAGTATGATCAAAGTGAAGATGAAGTTTGATTTTGTTTGTTAAATAACAATGTAATTTCCTCCAAACTATTCCACAAAAAGCGAATAAAATTCAAATGAAAACCCTCTAACAAAATCAGAATCATATGAATCTAATTGAATGAGTTGTGTGTATTCAAAACCACATAACCAATGATCATGACAACAAAATTAGAGACAAGAACCAGAAAACGACAATTCAAAGCTCAGATTAAAATACAAAATTGACGAAAAACTCACCTGTAGAAATGGTAAAGATATAAAATCTGGAGAAACACTAAACAGGGATACTTGCATGGATCGTGATAGGATTCACAAGATTCCAATTGGCCCAAGCTTAACTAGATTGCCGAAATCTGTGATTGACAATGAGAAGACCTGCACCATTCAAAGTCAAAATGTGATCTTACTTCTTTCACCAACATAAAGTTCATAATATTTTTCACAATCTCAAAGAAATACTGAGAAACAGACAAAACGCAGACCTGTTTCCTGCTCCATACGTATTGACGAACACAAGCTGCAAGAGCAAATTGGAGCAGCAATAAACCTTCCTTTGAAAGCTTGAATGCACCAAACTAAACATAAACACTAAATGATCAATCTAAGATTGATAAAAGGTGATTGAATATAACTTCCAAAAGAGACATACTTACTTCCAAAGCTACAAACACTGGTGCTCGAGGCTCAACTATAAAAGAAACTTTTATCCTTTGTAAATAGAATGAGCCACATAACATTGTTGAGAATATCCTTCTGCTAATCAAAAACAAACGAACAAATACAAGTCTTTGCACTCGTCTTCACACCCTTTGGTAACTTCAGTCTCATCATAACTTACTACAATCACGCATTGGACTAGAGGCAAATGAAAGATTTCACCACACAAAAATCGAAAGACATATAGAGAAAAAATCAACATAAACTAATTTGTGTGTAATTCTCAATGTATTTCTTCATGACGTCCTCATACCTTACTCCATGAACAGCTTCATCGGTTATACTTGGAATCAAAAGTCGAAAACAACACATTAGATTCTCTTTGTCTTGAGGACACACATCAGAATAAAAGGAATTTGACAAAGTCATCTTAAATTTCACATCTAGTCTAGGACTCGAAATTTCAAATAAATGAAATTCACTGAGAGAAACGAAGATAAAGTCAAGAAATAGAGAGAATCAATGCGAGCAAAGGAGATTAACTACGAAGATGAAGACGGAGACACGCAGAGAGAGTCTTACCTTGGATTATGCTCGAGATAGAGAATTGAAGATGAAGAAGCAATAGTGACTTGTTGTCTATGTTGAACTGAGAGATAACAAAGATGACTTGAAGAATGGAGAAGACTGAAGAAGTAGAGCTCGACGACGTCGTTTACTTTCGATGAAGCAGGATCGTCAGATCCCTTTTGGAATCTATCTTTGAGAGTGCAAGGGTTTTGAAGAGGAGAATAAGAAGGTTGGAATGATAAATTAGGTTTTGGGTGAGAAGGAAGACAAGGAGGACATTGGAATTTGAGGAGAAAGAGAGGAATACGATTTCCGCAAATTAACTTAATTTCGGGTTTTCTCCCTTCTTTGTCATAATATTCTCTAATTTCCGCAAATTAACTTAAGAATTATGAAAAAATTCGAAGGAAATTAAGAGAGATCGATCTAATTAAGCTAAATAAAAAGTTGAATTGAGATCAAGATTTTGCAAAGATTGGCAAATCAAATCCCATAGAACAAAAGGAACCCGAAAACAACTAAGGAAAAGATGAGTTCGTGACCGTGGGGATTTGACTTAGAATTCATGATTGGTAATAGGTTAAGTAGAATCTTAGAATGGTTATGTTGAATGATGGATTGTGAACGGAAGGACCATGTGGGTCAAAATTGTGATTGAAAACCGTGTGAGTTCATGACCGTGGGAACTTGATCTAGAATTTCATGTTTGGTAATAGGTTAAGTGGAATCTTAGAATGGCTAGGTTGAATGATTAATTGTGAATAGAAGGACCATATGGGTCGAAGTTGTGATTGAGGACCGTGTGGTTCATGACCTGTGAATTGCGAACCATGTGTTCGGACCTGTGACTTGTGAACCTTAGGGTTCAGACCTGAAATTGTGATATAATGTGAATGTTGCTCTTGACTCAAAAATTACTTTGGCTGATTCGGATGTACCCCGGGTAGTTAAATTGATTGTTTGAGCATTAATGATTGTTCTTTGATTTGACTTGACTTGTTATTGAATGTGTGTTCTGGTTATAGCCTAGTAGGACGGGATGACCGAACCACTAAGCAACTCTATTGCTTGTACAATCTGTGTGATTGTAGGTAATGAGTCAACCAATGACCATGAAAGTGGCTAATAGGAGCGAGACCAAGGTGGGATGGAGAGGAGGTGGATCTAGGGATGGGAATTGGGAGTCTGTTTATGTTATTTAAGATTGAACTTGATGTTTAGTACCGATTTCAATGAGTTATGTTTATCACTTAATGTTTTTGGAACCTTGAACTTGAATATGAATAAGAATGGAACTGAGTTTTGTGAATTGTTTAGGCTTATCACATCATTATAATCGAAATTTTGACTTAGTGAATAAAGGAACATGAACTGGTTAAGTGTTTGGTCTGCCCAAGGCCAGACTAGAAAGCATGGTACGCTGGTTTAATGAGTTAGGGTGTTACAATTTAGTATCAGAGCCAGGTTTGGTTCTAGGATAGTTGGCAAGTGTATGAATGGGATAGATGAATGATATCCATCCTCCTCACGCCAAGGTCTCGCGGTAAGTCTCATATGTGTTCTGTGAGTAGAGTTAAGTTAATGGAGGTGCTTGACTTAGTTAATGTGGTCACTATAGATGGTTAGAACCTGTAATGGAAGAAGAGCTAATGTGTAGGAGCCATGAATATGGGTGGTGTGGAAACCCATGTGTTGTTTGATTTAGGAGCGTCATATTGTTTTGTGCACCCGAGAATGATCGGTGTTGGTGAATTTGAGAAAGAACCCAGAGTAAATAGTGGGTTGATAGTCGAGCAGCTGGTGGACAAGTAACGGATGTCCTAGGGGATGTTAGTAACGTTCCCGAGCTTATAAAAGGAGTAAGCATGCCGGCTGACCTAGTGATTTGTCATGTGGAACTATATGATGCGATCTTATGAATGGATTAGCTTGGGAAGTACAAGGCACACATAGATTCTTATCGTGGTAAAGTTGAGTTTGAGAATGATGAGAATTGGTTAGTGTATCAGGGAATTCAACCCACCTCAGGTAGCTTGATTATCTCGGCTGTCCAAGCGGAACGAATGCTCGAGAAAGGATGTGAGGTGTACTTAGTTACGATATCAACTGCTGAAGTTGGACCGAAAATAGAACTCAAGGACATTCCAGTGGTGAATGAGTTCAAGGACGTGTTTGCAGGAGTCACATGTTTACCACCAAAATGGTCTAATCCATTCATAATTGAACTAGAACCCGGAACGATGCCTATCTCCAAATCACCATACCGAATGGTGCCAGCGAAAATGGCTGAGTTGAAAAGACAACTTAGTTAGCTAATGGATAAGGGGTTTATAAGACCGAGTAGTTCACCATGGGGTGCACTAGTGCCGTTTGTGAAAAAGAAGGATAGAAGCTTCAGGCTGTGTATTGACTATCGTGGATTGAATAGAGTGACAGTAAAGAACAAGTATCCTCTCCCACGAGTATATGAGTTGTTGGACCAACTTAGAGGTGCTACTTGGTTCTCAAAAATTGACTTGGCTTTAGGTTATCATCAGATTCCAATTGCGGAACATGACATTCGGAAAACCGCATTCCGAGCAAAGTATGTACACTATGAGTTTTTGGTTATGCCATTTGGGCTGACCAATGCACCAGCAGACTTCATGAAACTAATGAACAATGTGTTTATAGAATTCTTGGACGAGTTTGTGATCATCTTCATAGATGACATCTTGGTGTATTCTAAGTCCTCTGAAGAACATGAAGGCCACTTAAGGACAATTTTGGGAAAACTACGGGAACACAAATTGTTTGGCAAACTAAATAAGTGTAGCTTTTGGCAAAGAGATATAGGATTCTTGGGTCATGTGGTCTCGAACAAAGGAGTGTTTGTGGATCCAAAAAAGATAAAGGCAATCTCGAATTGGTCTAGACCCTTGAACGCATCGGAGGTAAGGAATTTTCTTGGATTGGCTGGTTACTATAGATGGTTCGTGAAAGGCCTTGCAGGGATGTCTCAGCCTATGACTCAACTTACAGGGAATGATGTCCCTTTTAAATGGACTGAGGAATGTGAAAAGAGTTTCACAAAACTTAAGGATATGTTGACTAGTACTCCGGTTTTGGCATTGCTGGAACCAAATGAACCGTATGTGGTGTACACGGATGCATCACGATTGGGATTGGGTTGTGTGTTGATGCAGCATGGGAATGTGATTGCTTATGCATCACGACAATTAAGGAAACATGAGGTGAACTATCCCACTCATGACTTGGAATTGGCTGCGGTTGTTTTTGTCTTGAAAATTTGGCGATCCTATCTTTATGGTGGGAAGGTCCAAGTATTCACGGACCATAAAAGTTTGAAGTATATCTTCACTCAACCAGATCTGAACCTAAGACAAAGAAGATGGATGGAACTCATAGCTGATTATGACTTGGTCATAGACTACCACGCGGGTAAAGCAAACTTAGTTGCGGATGCACTAAGTAGGAAAAGTGTGGACATGGACTCCGAGAGGGAGTTGGAACGATTGGTGAACATGGTTCGAATCTTAAGTTTGTTGGCTTTAATAGTAGAAGAGAAACCCTTAGGCTTGGGGTTGCGGATCAAGCTGACTTGTTGACTAGTGTCCGAATGGCTCAAGAAAAGGATGAGAACTTGAAAAGGGCTGCATGCAATGATAGAACTGAATATCAAACTTCTAACAATGGAACTATTTTGGTTAATAGTCGTGTGTGTGTCCCTAATAATCAGGGATTAAATGATGAAATCCTTATGGAGGCACATAGGTCTAAGTTAGCAATCTAACCAAGATCGACAAAGATATACTGTGACTTGAAAATGTACTATCATTGGACAGGAGTAAAATGTGATGTGGCTAAGTGGGTATCCGAATGCCCAACTTGCCAATTGGTTAAGGCTTAACACCAAGTCCCTAGTGGATTATTCCAAAGTTTACCTATCCCAGAATGAAAATGGGATATGATAACAGTGGACTTCATCACGAGATTGCCCATGTATGATAAAAAAGACTCAATATGGGTAATAATGGACAGGTTGACAAAGTTTTCACACTTCCTTGCGGTCAATAGAACAGACAGGGCTGAAAAGTTGGCCGAGATCTATGTAAGTGAGATTGTTAGGTTGCATGGAGCACCCGCAAGTATTGTCTCAGACAGGGTTACTAAGTTTGTTTCAGCTTTTTGGAAAGCTCTTCAAACTAAGTTAGGGAAAATGGTCCACACAAGTACAGCCTATAATCCGCAAACGGATGGAAAATCCGAAAAGACAATCCGAACAGTCGAAGACTTGTTGCGGGCAAGTGTATTAGACTGGAGAGGTAAGTGAGCAGAACACTTATCTTTGGCTGAATTTGCTTATAATAATATTTACCATGCTAGTATTGGAATGTCACCATATGAGGCATTGTATGGAAGGCCTTTCTGAACCCCATTATGTTGGACACAAGTGGGGGAGCGTAGTATCTATGGGAGAGACTTCATTGAGGACACAACTGAAAAGATCCGAATGGTTAAGCTCAACATGAAAGCAACTCAGGATAGACAAAAGAGTTATGCGGACAAGAGAAGTAAAGCACTTGAGTTCGAAGTAGGTGATTTGGTTTACCTCAAAACCGTATCATACAAAAGGAAGGAAAGGACTATGCGATCAGCCAAGTTGTCACCAAGGTACATGGGGCCTTATAAGGTTCTGTAAAGGGTTGGAATAGTGGCATATAGGATTGAGTTGCCCATAGAATTAGAAACGTTTTACAATGTGTTTTATGTCTTAATGTTAAAGAAGTGCTTAGGGAGTGGAGAACGAGTTTTTGAGGGAACCCCAAGTAACTTAAGAGAGAACTTGACAATTGAAGGGAAACCTGTCCGAATCCTAGATAGAAAGATCAAAGTGGATCGTAGGAAGAAAACCCGAATGGTGCAAATTGAATGAGATTGTGATGGGGAACTTGAGACTACTTGGAAACCGGAACTTAGAATGAGGGAAAGCTTCCCCAATTTTTTTGACACACAAGATGGTTAGACCATCCACAGCTTAAATTCGAGGACGAATCCTCTATAGTGGGGGATAATTATAACGCCCACGTTCTGCCGATCCAAGAACGCACTAGGTGTGGTACGTGGATGTGGTACGTACGAGCGGACCGAACTTGGCCAATAGGCTTCCCAAGGAAAGGCATTGGGAAGCCTAAATAATGATTAGAATCAGATTTATACATGAAAAATAAGTTAAGGGCGGAATTTATGACAATAACCTAGGATTTGGACAGAACCAAGTGGATCGGACCGCACAGTCGTGTGGACATGATTAGTCCAAGATCGGACATGAAACTAGGAGGTTCGGATATGTTGTGTTTAGTTTTGGACAAGGTTTAAGATTTAAGACAAGTTTGGTCTAGGTTTGGACAAGTCTGGTCCGCATTCAGATAAGGGTTTGGTATGTGTCCGAACGGGTGGCCTAAGGGTAAAACGACCAGAATTAATGTGTTTTGGACCTTGGATTATTCTGAATGGGTTTGAGTCCGGTTCAACTAAAAGAATTAGGGCTAGGGTTAGGTTATCCTAAGGGTTATAAATAGGTGCCTAAAACCACCCGAAAAGGCTAATCCACAAAATAACTTAAGAATTAAGAGAGAGAGAGAACTCAAAGGAAGCTGAGAGAGATCGATCTAATTGAAGCAAATAAAAGGTTTATGTGAGATTAAGGTTTTGATAGGATCGGCAAATCGAACCCCACAGAGCAAAAGGAACCCGAAAACAACTAAGACAAAGGTGAGTTTGTGACCTTGGGGATTTGATCTAAAATTCGTGATTGGTAATAGGTTAAGTGGATCTTAGAATGGTTATGTTAAATAATTGATTGTGAATGGAAGGATCATGTGGGTCAAAATTGTGATTGAAAACCGTGTGAGTTCATAACTGTGGGGACTTGACCTAGAATTTCGTGTTTCATAATAGGTTAAGTGGAATCTTAGAATGGTTAGGTTGAATGATTGATTGTGAATGGAAGGAGCATGTGGGTCAAAATTGTGATTGAGAACCGTGTGATTCATGACCTGTGAATTGCGAACCATGTGTTCGGACCTGTGACTTGTGAACCTTAGGGTTCATACCTGAAATTGTGATATAATGTGAATGTTGCTCTTGACTCAAAAATTACTTTGGCTGATTCAGATGTACCCCGGGTAGTCAAATTGATTCTTTAAGAAAGATCTGGTTAATGATTGTTCTTTGATTTGATTTGACTTGTTATTGAATGTGTGTTCTAGTTATAGCCTAGTGGGACGGGATGACCGAACCACTAAGCAACTCTGTTTCTTATATAATCTGCGTGATTGCAAGTAATGAGTCAACCAATAACCGTGAAAGTGGCTAATAGGAGCGACACCAAGGTGGGACGGAGAGGAGGTGGATCTAGGGATGAGAATTGGGAGTCCTTTATGTTATTTAAAATTGAACTTTATGTTTAGTACCAATTTCAAAGAGTTATGTTTATCACTTAATATTTTTGGAACCTTGAACTTGAATATGAATAAGAATGAAACTAACTTTTGTGAATTCTTTGAGCTTGTCACATCATTATAATCGAAATTTTGGCTTAGTGAATAAAGGAACATGAACTGCTTAAATGTCTAGTCTGTCCAAAGCTAGACTAGAAAGCATGGAACACGAGTTTAATGAGTTAAAATGTTACAATATGACAATTGAGCACACACTCTACAATAGCAGTTACAAAAACTGTGCTATCATTATCTGCTATCAATGTGTGTTTCTTTGTAGTATCTCTTTTTCTCTACAGATAGCATCTACTCTTATTCCACTAGTACACTTCATTCATTTCAAATCCATAACTTAACCATGGCCTCGACTCAAAAGGAGAAAAATAGTATACCACCTTTTGCAGGAAGATCACTAAAAGTTAAAACTTTGTTTTAGATAAAATTAATAATTTACTTTCACTTTACCAGAAATATGGTAGGTTTTTCTTTCAAATTCTAACTATCTAAAAAACTTTTGGCGTGCCAAAAATAAAATTATATATATGTATATATGAGGAGGGACTTCGAGGGAAATGATAAAAAAAACTTTCATAGGATGAAAGGTCTGCAAGGGGAGACTCTCCTTTTGTCATCTCAATAATTTTTATTCCAAGAGACCATATATCTGCCTGGAAAGGACTATTCCAAAAATAGAGTAGACAAGATTAGAAAATCTAATATCCAAAGAAGAATGGATAATAAATTAAAAGAACCAAAGAAGTTATGGCCGATGGATAATACCTTCTCATTATATCCTTCTGAGTTTTGAATATCTTCTAGTGCCATACAAGATAGTGTTCCAACAAATGTCTGTCAATTTTATACCATTAGCGAGTGCAGCCAGAAAGTTGTATAATTACACTAACACATATCACATGAAACAGCTTAACATGATAAAAAGAGAAATTAGTCATTCTTCAGCTTTCATATGAACAATTATGACATAAAACTCTCAACATAATCAAACATCGTAATCATTAAATTATGAATAGCTATGCAGAAAATTTTGTGACATAGTCCATGGGAACTAAAACTGCACAAAACCACATCATAATGTAAGAGGAGAATTCTAATTACTTGAACATAAGCACAATAAATGATGAAGAAAGAAGTCAGAACTTTAAATTAGCATGATTAGATAAGAACCTTTCTCCTTGATATTGTCCGAGTTAATTGTGTAGACACACTAAAGTTTGCGACCTTGATATTCATGAAAAAAGTAGAAGATCAGCTGTTACCACTCAAGCATAATAATAAGTGAAGAATACCTTAACATTACCATTCTCAGTCAACAAAATATATGCGGCTGTGAAAATAAGAAGGTAACAAATGAGTTCTAGATGGTACTTCAAGTTTGTCCCTTATATTACTTCTCTCCATCTCACGTTGATTAGAAACAGAAGTTGGCAACATGATGTACTTATTGGACACGCACATGTGCTTTCTTCTTCTCTGCTTCGAGCAATCGAAGACGTTTCTTCTCAGCAGAAACACATTTCTGATTGATTGAAGCACAAATTCTTTCCTTATATTTACTCTCTCTCTCTCTCTCTCGCAATCCTCCTCATCATAGACTGAGAAGTTCTCTCTTTTGTACAAGACCCTTTCTGATTCGATGCCTTGAGAATTCTCATTCTATTGGCTTCAGCTTTTTAACAAGAGACTCCACTTGAGTTCCAAGCTTTACACGTTCCCTCTCCATCCGAATTTACATGCTTGTTTTTGCCGCTTGTCTCAACTCATTCAACTTCGCTAAACACATATGTGCCTTCCCAGAATCTCAAACCTGAGAATTTAGATGATCAAATAATTGTTAAAAGAGAAAACTGCAGAGATCATTGAAAATAATTTTACTTTGAATTAAATCTCACGAATCCTCTGTGGAAATCTTGTCACCTTAGAGGAATCACAGTCAAATTTTCCAGAGAAATCGATTCCACTTGATCTTCGTTCATAGCTTAAGTTAATAAGAGAAAAATATCTCGATCAAGGATAAAATAAATTCAACAAAAAAAACAAAAAGCAAAAATTTGAGAAATGAAAGTGCAGAAAAAGATCTTAATAATCAATGTAATTCTTTGTTTATGCCAAGAAAATATACTTTGAAATTGAGAAAACAAAGACTTAGAAAAGAGATTAAGACAAAGTTGAACGTCTTTTTGTTTTTTCTTTGGAATGACTGCCATGTTTGTTTAATGGTTCTGAAATGAAAGAGAATGCAGAGAAAATACGAAAGAAAAGAGAGAGGAGATCGTTAACCAATACTATTCGTGCCTGAGAAGTGGAGATAATGACCCACTTAATCTCACCAAAATAGTTTCTACCAGAGGAATAAAGTGCAATTATAGAATGAAGCTTATGTTATTTTTTCAAACAAAAGGCATTTTAAAAAATATGACTTCCGCTTAAATAGAAGTAAATTTGATTGGTTGAGACTTAACTGAGTTGGGGATGAGCTGTTTTAATCTATTAATTTTATTGGTTGGTTGAGAAACTCATTTTGCTGATGTGTCGAATCTTAGAGGGACATAATCTCTTATTATATATATAATACAAGTTTCAAAGTTCCACATTACTAAGGAAAAATGGTTTCCTTTAGCCCTCGGCATATCGAGACTTTCTTCTTGTTCCATTCCGCTCTCATCCTGTAATTTCTGCACTTTTTGGGAATGTGAAATTCTAATTTACCGTTCAGGTCCAAAAGTAATATTCAAGCGGGTACGAGAAAAGGTCAGAAATGGGTCTGGGAATTCCCTGAATTCTCATTGAGTATTTGTTTACGTTAACAAAACATTAAAATATATTGGATTCATATATTAGATATGTTCTAAATAATTAAGTTCAAGCTCATAATAATATTTCACTTAAATGTTTACAACTTTACATTGAATACAAATTATTCAATATAGATATACTAGTATTTTTGTAAAAATGGGTAATATTGGTCATTTAATTACAAATTCTAACACTGTAATGTTGTATTTTTGTGTATGGAACATTGGTATATCATGTATACATTGTTATTTTCGTTATATTGATTATATAATTTATAATAATACTCTTAATTTTTTATTACTTGTATTTCCTAAATTATTTCATGTATGTGTACCACAATTTTTTGATTTAGTAAGACTTTGGGAATAGCTTGAAAAATAAATTTTGAGTCTCAAAATTCCCGTATCGTTCATGATTTCCAAAATTTCCATCCCGTTATGTAACAGGAATTTGTTTGGGAAGTAAACCTAATTTTTTGAACTAACCATTTCCAACCCGTACCCGTGATTTTCCCTCCTATTTCCCTTTATTTTCAGGGCTAGTTTCCTTGTGTATATATAGAGAAACATTTGTGTGCTCATGTAAAGAGTATGGAGGAAAGAAGAGAACCAAGCCCACACATGCTCCGTTACCGTGCCTGAATTATAAGCAAAAGAAGATGGGGATTAAAGATCTTCTCAACATGTTGCAAACAGAAGAAAAAACAGTAATTCAGGCTTAGTTGTCCATAACCAACATGACATGCACATAGTTGAGCACAAATCCAAGGGATTGGACGGAATAAAGAATGACCAAGTGCATCTGACACAAAAAGATCTTGTGGTAGTGATCATTGAAGTCAACATGGTGGAAAGCAACCCAAGAGAGTAGAGTTACGACACTTGCTATTCAGTACACATCTGCACTGACAAAGAGATGTGCAGCTCCTATCGCAATCGTCGGATCATCAAATGAAAATGGGGAATGAATCTTAATTCAAAAGTCTTAGAACTGACACAATGGTACTCAATTATACTTCCAACAATGATTCTGATAAAGTTTGGGGTGTATGTAGGCAAAGGCTACAGGAAGGACGAAATAGTCAAGATATGCGTTGCTGTCTTTTGTAATGGAGTAGACATCTCTTCTTCTTTTACTTATACTGCTTCTAATGATGATAATGATGTTGTTGCTTAAACTTCTTTGATGTAGTTTTTGATGTTTAAATGAATGAGAATACCCTATTTGCTTATTTTGTTAAACTATTTTAATATTTGGCACAAACGTTTAGGTCATGTTGATTATTAGTCTATTCAAAGACTAATGAACTTGAACCTAATACCAAAAAGCAAAACAAGCAAAGTAAATTGTGAAGTGTATTCACAAGCAAAACTCACTAAAATACCCATCACCCTAGTTCAACAAAAAAACTGAACCTCTAGGACTAATTCACACAGACTGTGTGATTTAAAATTTGTGCCAACTAGAGGAGGTAAAAAGTATTTTATAACTTTCATTGATGATCACACAAAATACTATTATGTATATTTATTACAGAGCAAAGATCAAGCCTTGGAAAATTCAAGGAATATAAACGAGAAGTTGAAAATCAACTTAGCAGCACTATTAAAATAATTTGAAGGTCATAGGAGGTGAATATGACGGATATTTTAATGCATTTTGCAAAGAAAATGGCATTATACAATTAAAACAGCTCCATATTCACCATAATCTAATGTAGTTGGCGAAAGGAAAAATTTAAGATCTCAAAGAGATAATGAATGCAATGGTGCAAGAATCTGGGNGGGGGGGGGGGGGGGGGGGGGGAGGGAAGCACTGCTTACCACAAATTATAACCCACAAAAAATCACTAGGGAGATTTCCTATGAACTTTAGAAAGGTTTTCCACTGTCGTATAAATACCTCAAAATGTGGGGGTGCTTAGCAAAAGTGGTAGTACCACCTCCTAAAAAGGTCACAATCAGACGAAAACCTGGTGATTTTATATTTGCTGGATATGCACATAAGAGTTTTGCCTATAGGTTTCTAGTTTTCAAATAAGAGATACCTAATATCCATATCAAAACGATAATAGAATCAAGAATGCATCTTTCCTTGAACACATGTTTCCATACAAGGATAAACAAAATCAAAAGAGAACTCATGAAGAAAGAGATAGCACAAGTCATGAGCCTAGTACTTCTAGAACTTCTCTGTTTGACGTAGAAGATAAACCAGATGAACCTAGACGGAGCAAAAATACTCATAAGGAAAAATTTATGGTGATGATTTCTTGTAGAAAATGAACAAAGAACTTTCAGAGAAGCCATGTCTAAACCAAACGCTTCCTCTTGGAGAGAAGCTGGTAACAGTAAGATGGACTTTATTATGCAGACCTATACTTACGAGTAAACTGATCTCCCTGAAGGTTTTAAAGCACTAAGATGCAAATTCATTTTCAAAAAAATTGAAAAGTGATGGCTCAATAGAAAAGTACAAGGCTAGACTCGTGGTATAAGAATTCAGGCAAACAGAAGGCCTGAACTTCTTTGATACATATTCTCTAGTAACGAAAATAACTTCAATCAGAATGATGATAAGAATTGCAGCATTAAAAGATTTGGAGATTCATCAAATGGATGTAAGAATTTCTTTTCTAAATGGTGATTTAGGAGAAGAGATTATATGAAATCATCTGAAGGGTTTGTTGTTCGAGGACAAGAACACAAAGTGTGTCTACTTGTTAAGTCATTGTACGGTTTAAACAAGCTCCAAAACAATGACATGAAAAATTTGACAATGTGATTATGTTGAATGGTTTCAGCATAAATGAATGTGATAAATGTATCTACAGCAAACAAACAAAAAATCCATACGTGTTGCTCTGTTTGTATGTGGATGACATACTTATTATAGGAAGCAACAAAGACATAGTCCAACAAACTAGGAACTTACTCAACAGTAAATTTGACATGAAAGACATGGGTCTGGCTGATGTCATCTTAGAGATTCAAACCACAAAAACTTTCAACAGAATCATTCTCTCTCAAGGTCATTATGCTGAAAAGATTCTTGATAGATTCAATAATTATACAAATGGTACTGCAAAAACTCTTGTTGACTCACAACTTCATTTAACTGAAAATTCGGGTAAAGTAGTGTCAGCGGTAGAATATACACATGTAATAGGAAGACTAACAAATTGCACTTGACCTGATATAGCACATGCAGTCAACATACTAATTCGTTACACAAGCAATCCAGGACATAAACCCTGGAAAACCATAATTAGATTATTGAACAATCTACAATACACAAAATGTTATGGGCTACACTATGGTAAACAACTTATAGTTTTGGGAGGATACAATGATGCTACTAGATATCTGATTCCATAAACTTGAAATCCACTAATGAATACGTTTTTACCTTAGGAGGTGTACCAATATCTTGGAAATATTTAAAACAAACTTTGTTGACCCGATCTACTATGAAGTCATATTTTATAGCTTTAGACCAACCGGCAGACAAAGCAGAGTGGCTTCAAATTTTTTTGGAAGATATTCCTATGTGGGAGAAACCTGTTTTGGCTTTACGCATTCACTGTGATAGTCAATCACCTATAGACCGGGCACATAATAATCTCTATAATGGTAAATTTTGTCATATAAAGAGACAACACAAAACTATTAGACATTTCATTTCAAGTGGTGTTATCACACTCAATTACATCAAGTCAGTTGACTATATAGCAGATCCTATACCAAACATTTATTAAGAGATCAAGTAGCAAAATCATCAAGAGGAATGAGTTTAAAGCCTATGACTTAAGAAGATGTGATGGAAACCCAACCTGGAGATCCCAAGAAGTAGGTTCAAAGGGACAACTAAATTAGGATATATCTTTAAAGCGCACTATGAGCATTATAACTCTACTCATTTTCTAAGATGATAAAAAATGCAACATGTAGAAGTTAGGAATAAGTATTAAACTTTTAATGATTTGAGTTCAAAAATTGGTTGACAAGTGAAAGTATTACATGTTACTTCTATACATCCAAATGTCTGGCAAATCACCTATTGTGAAATAAAGGCCGTTTCTAGGAGAATTGAGGTAAGGCTATACTCTCCAAGTTTACACATGAAGTATCATGCAAAGTTCAAGGCCAAAATGAACTCAATAGAGAATTTAGTTCTACTAGAAAATGAGTTGGGTTATAATTATTGTCTAGGTTTACACTAAACTTCCGCATGGTTCAAGACATCATTTTCACATCCTCGCCAAGTAAACCCGACATATATTAACAATGAGTAGTTCAAAGCTAAAAAATATTACTTACTCAGACACTATATATTTTTTTTACACTCTCAAAAGTCTTTCTGTCTGTCTAGTCTATAGGATAAGTTTTGTCCATCAAGTCTATCGAGTCTTTAGTCATACGTTTAGAATCATTTCTATTCATATGGGAGGGGGGTTGTGGACCAACATTTTTACATCTAAGGTCCAATGGCTTATAAGAGTCAAGTGAATGAAAAATTGGATTTATTTTTAAGAGGCCTCATTAACTTAATGCAAGTTAAAAAGTCCCACATTGCTAAGGAAAAATAGTTTCCTTGTGTATATATAGAGAATCACTTGAATGCTCATGTAAAAAGTATGAAAGAGAGAAGAGAACCAAGCCCATGCGTGCGCGGCCATTGCTGTCATGTTGTGCCCCGGCCAGGGCTTGGGACTTGGGGTTTTAGAGAATGTCAGCCATTACCCACAACGAGCATATTCTTTTTGGACAAAATTTTAAAGCCCCATTAAGATAATTCTCTTTGAATTCAAACAAAAAATACTAAGTCTTATCCGTGAGACTTAGTCTAAAAACGGCTCCAAGTTTTTAGCTACACTCAGCCCTATCTTCGTGACCATGTTCAAAAAGATGCTTCGCATCTTATGAACTTCCTCCAGTCTTCTTTCCCATAAAAAGAACGAACAGAGGCTCTTTATATTCTTAATGTTTTCTTATGAAAAACAACAACACACATAACTTTCCCTCACACGTTCAGTCTAGTCTGAAACTGTAGCAGTGGACAAGTTCGTTGATTTTATTCATTGGGTGTAAAATTGATGGTCTATCCACAGTTATATCTTGGGACTCAAAAATGTATCAATCCAAGTATATTAAAGGTGTTTATTTACTTAAGATAATTAGACTTTGGTATCAGCTCTGTGACTTGTTACCTTAATCATTTTGTTTAATCATTTAGTGTTCATATAAAATCGCTAAACCTGAGTTGAGTTATTAGGTCGTTACAATTACAAAACCAAATCACATAATACAAAAAAGGAAATAAGCTTTTTTCTTATAAAATGAACATAAACTTAGCTGCAACAAAGTAGAAAAAAAACCAAAGGCTTTCTCTCCTAAAAAAAAGTATCGAGGAAACTCTAATTGCTTATCCCTTTGTCACTGATGATGCTCCTGGCAGCCACCGCCAGACCTTTCTTCGTGTGTTCCCCCTCAACTTCTCTCTTCAATGATGTTTTACTCTTTGCTTCTTTTCTCTCAGTTTCTACATTCTCCTTCCTTTAGTAATGCGCACTTCTTCTCCCTCGGAAATTTGGTCAGAGATGATAGTCAAATCTCTTTCTTTTGGGCACAAGGATACCTTCAACTTCTCTACCACCATCTTCCTTTGTCGGATCTGAGGTCGTTAAGCCATTTTTGTCTGCTTTTGTCTCTATATTTTTCATTTTGTTTTCATTTGCTCTCATCTTCTCGGTCGGAGATCTCATCTCTCTCTCGTTTGATGAAAAAATCACTTAGATCTAGTGATGTTCCACTCAGATCATTCACTTCACCACCTTCCACTAACAACTTTGCTGGAGTTACCTCCTGCATCGATCCCTGCTTATCCTCTAACGGTGGTGGATCTTCCCTAGATTTGGGGCAACCCTTCGGTGACCCTCCTCTCCAATCCAGTGGCCCTAAACTTCAAGCTAGAGTTTTTGCCTTTAGCTTCCTAACAAACCCAAGTCTTAATGGGCATGTATGTATGCCAGTTTGGTAGGTCTAGTATTCAATGTTAAGGTATTCAGAACTTACTATCCTATTGCTTATTTGGAATTGGGCTGAGGATAATTTTTGTGGGCTTTAGAAATTTTAGGTTTAAAATATATTTATTTGGAAAGCATTTGTTTAAGTTAACTTCTCTTAGGAGATTGGTAGAATCATTTGTTTCCTCCATTATAGAGAGATTGGTACCCTCCATTATAGAGAGATTGGTACCACAAGGTTTCTCTGTCTCAAAGAAAGTTTTCAAACTCAACACAAACCTTGTTTTTGATGAGCATCTTTAAGTGTTAGACGGCCTTCTTCGGCGACATAAGCAAAGTGTTTCAAGATCCTCTTCCGAGGCAAGATGACATCTTCAACATTTATCCAAGAGCTCCTATGCATTTGAGTTACTTCTCCGGGATGAAATTTATCTTATATTTATGTTTATTTTGATTATTGCTTGTATCAATCTCATTCTACTTATCACTTATGTAATCCCAAACTCTAGCTTACTGATATCAGTTTGTTGACCAAACAAAAAAACTTAGGCACAACGAACAATTGAATTCAGAATCAAAATTGAAATTGACTATGTACATTCAAAAGTAGAAAAATGGGTTGGAGATACAATCTAATCCGTCTTCGAGCAGAATATAGTATAATCGTTCTAAATCAAGCTCAGGTTTTTATAGAGGGAAGATGGGTAAGGATTCTGATCATTTCAAAGAGTAAAGCGATTGCACAATATGAATGAATGTTGAGTTATCTTATTGCTTAAGCTTGAATTTCAAAAATTGGATCCCTTTTTCAAAGGATCTCCACCTCTATTTATAAGGCATAAAGGCCACTATAATTGATTGAAATGAGAAAGATTACATTACTGTTTAGATTTGAGATTATCTAGAAGATCTTCTCTAGATTTTCAAAAAAATTCCATATCAAAATAGGAAAATTTCTATTTTTTTGCTGATGACGTGTCATCCGAATTCTTTCTTTTTAACGAAATGATGAAAAGGAATTCTTCCAAGTTGGTAGCGAATAACTGAGATGAGTCTTCAGCTGAATTGTCGAGATGAATCATAACCTAAGTTGCCAAGTTCAAGACTTAGGAATTCTTTGAAAATTTGATTGTTTCCCATGGACCAAAGTAGGATCTCGAATCTACCTTCAATAATTGCCCTCCCCCCAGAATCAGAAAATTTGTCTTGAATTTCCGAGTCGGAGAATTATCTGCTTCTAGAATCTTTGCTCCACGTGTCAGTACGTCGTTGGGTTAATCCAGCGGTTTGACTTGCTATTTATTAATTATTGTTTAACGATGTTTCGGCTTCCAGTAAATTCAATAAATACCGTGCTTTAGCTATTTACTTTTTAACTATTATCTAAATTGCAACATCAGCTTTTCTTGACTTCCTTACTTATTTGCTTCTTCCAAGACGGGCCTTTTCTAAAATGTTTTCTTCTTAACACTACCCCTATTCTTCTTATTAAACAAAAACGGATCTTGACAATTTTCAAATTCCCTATATTGTGGATCGTTTAAATGATAATTTAGATGGGACGAATGCTCGCCAATCTGGATATGCTGTTGGGACAAGCAATTCTCCTTTGTCTTCTACTGCTGCAACCTGGGCTACCGCTTTGGTTCCCATTAGAGCTAACGCTGGTTGCAGCGACTCGTAACCCTCGAAGAGATCCAGAACTGATACGTTGCGGATTGGGTCTTCTATTGTCCCTGCAACATCGGGAAATTCATTTGCAGAAGCTCTGAGAAAGAGAAAAAGAACTCTCGTCAACTTCTGATTCTCCCATAATCATACGAGTACGGCACCAGTTTTGCTGTTTCGTGTTGTGTGTGCTGATCTCATGTGTCAGTTCAGGACTACCTTAGAGCTCCTTCCTCCCCTGACGAAATGCAGAATAGGGACAAGTAGGAGGAGATGGCTTATTTGGTTTTCAAGGTTTGATTCTTCTCGAATTCGAGTTAGTATTATTATCACTCTTCTTACTTTTTCTGACTTTTTGATGCTTATGCTTTTCTTATTGTTAGCTCATCTCCTACTTAAATGGCATTCTGTTGAACCTGGATAAATCTTGAGCTCACCATGATGAGAACGGTTAGAGAATTTCTCATTTGGCTAGTCATGCTGGCAAAACCCACCTTGAAGCAGCGGAGGCCACGTCTCAGCTTACTGCAGTTAAGGAGGAGCTTGCTTGTGTTAAGGCCGAGTTAAGGCTGGAACAAGAGAATGTATTGAAGTTGGTGGAGCATAATGCGGTTTTGACTAAGTCGATAAATTGTATCGAGACGGATCAGAGTAGTGCTTCCAAGGCAGCCAAGAAAGCAAACAATACTTCTTTGAAGCTTTGATCCGAGTTAGATTCGATTAAGGAGGAGTTTGATCTCTGGCTAGTGAAGCTTTGAACTCAGAAAAGCTCAGAATATTCCAAGACTTGAACAGTCAACTCTCTTGCCGTTTCGAGAGAATCTTTGCTCGCTTCATTGATCTTGATGTCAACCTGGCTGCTCGGCTCTCATATGCTCAATACAGTGGTTCAGATAATGTTCTTTGGTTGTTGTCGCGTCGGGGTTTCAATATTCCTTCGGTGCTCTCTGAGCATGTGCATATCGAGTTGGAAAAATTCAAGGAGATAGTCGCGAAGGAGACCTTGATGATGCTTCTTCCTGAAGACTTGGTCGTCTTGTTATTCAAAGTTGGAGAGGCTTCTAATGTCTGTGGTGAGACTTGATTCACAGAAGCACATAGACTTTGCTTTTATTCAATTTCTAACATTTTTTTGTTTGAGATTACAAAACTATTTTGTAATAGTTGTAGTCAGCTTTCTTTTTGCTGGTTTTGTAATGACTTTCCTTGTTTCATGGATATAAAATAAATTCTGTTATTCTTTTTGTTTCAAATGCTTTTTGATTCTGATAGCTTCAAATTTTGAAAGAAATAAACTAGTTGAAAACAATCAGGTTTTGACTTCAAATTTATGTCAAGTTAACAACTCAGGCAGAAAGTAAGAATGTATTCAAACTAAATTGATGAAGTGAAGTTTCAAAAAAATTTCTTGATAAAGTGTGAGAACTAAGTCTCAGATTTTTTGAGAATAAACCCACTGTTTTGGCTCTTTGTGAGAGTTAGACTTGTAAGCTCTTTTTGTTAATCTGATATTTTAAGACTTAGTTTTAAGATTTGTTATCTCAAGGTAGTTTTCCGAGATTCAGATCTCGGATATTTGTATGAAACTATGCTCTATCTTTGCGATAATTAGACCTCGCCTTTTTGTACAAAATTATGTTTTCTATTTGTGAGAATAAACCCGACTTTCTGTATGAAATTATGTTCACCTTTAATGAGAATTAGATCTCAACTCTTCTCTACAAAACTATATTTTTTCTTTGCTATAATAAATCCTAACTTATTGTACGAAAGTATGTTTTGTCTTTCGTGAGAAATAGATCTTGATTCTTCTGTACAAAACTATGTTTCATCTTTGCGAGAATAAATCCCAACTTTCTATAAGAAACTATGTTTTGTATATGTGAGAATAAATCTCGATTCTTCTGTATGAAAATATGTTTTGTCTTTACGAGAATGAATTATGACATTTTGTACGAAACTATGTTTTGTCTTTGCTCAGACTCCGGTCTCGGCTTTTTTGAAAATATGACATAATATTTCTCTCTTTTTTGCCGGGTTGGCTACATGAGAATTTTATTAAGTTTTAGCTACACCTGAAGGCTAACAACGTACCCCGAAATGATCAAGCCAAAAAAATGTAGTTCTGATACATAGTTAAGGGATTATAGAGGTATCAGTTAATGCGTAGAGGGCGCCAAGTTGGCACATCTTCAATAGTAGTATCGCTTTAGTTTAATGGAGTTCCAGCTTCGTGGAATCATTTTGTCATCCATTTTCGTGATCTTGTATACTCTGGGTTTCACAACCTTGCATATTCTGTAAGGGTCTTCCCAATTGACGCTGATTTTTCCTACATTAAGTTCAACCATGTTCTCGAACACTTTTTGGAGCATGAGGTCTCCTTCGGTGAAGTGTCATCCTTGCACCTTCTTATTATAATACTTTGTGGCTTGTTGCTGATAATTCTGTACGCAGAGTAAGATATCGTTTCGTGTTTCCTCCAAGTCGTCAATGCTTGTTCCATCGCGATATTGTTGGACTGTTCGTCCACATAAGAATGTATTCGGTGAAAAATCGGTACAGTGGCTTTGGCGGAAGTTAATGCCTCCATGCCATAAGATAATGAAAAGGGAGTTCTACCCCTAGAGGGTCTCGGCATAGTTCGATGGGACCAAAGCACGTCATCCAACTTGTGAGACCAATTCCCTTTTTTCTTTGAGCGTTTTCTTAATACCATCCAGTACGCCATCCAACTTGTGGTTTAGACTTGCTAACTCGGATATTCCATTAAGCACAAGAGTTGTTGAACTTCGCCAAGATGAATTAAGATCCAATGTCTGTGACGATTTCATAAGGCAAACTGTGTCGACATATTATGTTTTTCCACACAAACTTAACCATGTCTTTGTCTTTAATCTGAGAATAAGCCTCGGCTTTGACCCACTAGGGAAGCATTTAGCTGTGTATTGCTCGCAATCTTATGCCATCATGGGCCAAAAGTACCTGAGAGTTCAAATCATCTACACGAGTGACCATCCGCTAGTCTGATTTCCACTGACTCCTTTATGTGTTTCTTGGATAACTTTTCTCGCCTCGCCACCATGAATACAAGTGAGCAAAGTACCATTCATACTGCAACGATACAATTTTCCATTAACTTACGCATAGAAAGCGTTTTTGGCTTTGAGCCTCCATGTTGTCCATCTGTCTTATGGCACTTCACCATCGATGGTGTAAGCAAGTATCTTGTCTCGCTAATCATTTATCTTTGCAACGGGTTGGGAGGGATCAAGTATTTCCGTGACAGACTCTTCCATTGTACCAGTAATTGCCAAGATGATTTTAAAGTCCCCCTTTGGTAGTTGGATACCTTGTTTGTCTATACTATTGAGACTGGTATGATTCGCCTTTGAACGGGATCAGTTATCGATGCTAAAGCAGCTAAGGAATCAGCAAAGGTGTTTTTGTTTGAATTTTGTTAATATCTTAAACTTTAATTTCTTCGTCAGATCCTTGATGAATTTCAATTATGCTTCCATCCAGTTGTTCTTAGTATCGAGCCACTGTTGACTTGTTGATTACCAATTGTGAGTCGTAATAGCATTTTATTTGGGCTGCTCCATTTTCTTTTGCAAGTCGGATCCCCGCGATCAATGCTTCGTACTCGGCTTCATTGTTGGATGCTGGGAAAGCTAGTCAGAATGATTGTTCCAAAACTTCATCGGTTTGGCATTCTAGTTAGATTTCAACTCTGGACTCGTGTTGTGAAGATTAGCCGTCTATGAAGAGCTTTCAAATCAACAGATTCTCTTCTGATTCCAATGGTTCTCACTCGGGAGCCAACTCAATCAAAAAGTCTGCTAAAACCTAAGATTTTGCGCTTCCTTTGTACTCGATATCGTGTTCACTGAGTTCTATAGCCCACTTGGTCAATCTTCCTGATTGATTCAGACTGTGTAGGATTGTTCGTAACAGATGGTTAGTGAAAATGATGATTGTGTGAAACTGAAAGTACGGTCTCAACTTCCTTTCCGAGATGACAAATGCTAAGGCGAGTTTCGCATTTGTGAGGTATTGAGATTCTGCTCCATCATGAGACTTGCTAGTGTAGAAGATTGGATGTTGAAATCCTCGATCCTCACGAACTAGCACACTACTTACTGACGATACCAAGATTGCAACGTATAAGTAGAGAGGTTCTCCTTCTATGTGTTTTGCCAAGATAGGTGGTGTTGACAAATACTCCTTCAACTCAGAAAAGGCGTTCTCACACTCTTCACCCCACTTGAAGTTCTTGTTTCCCTACAATAGTTGATAAAAGGGGAGATATTTATCCACTGACCGAAAGATGAATTGGTTTAACACGACAATTCGTTCCATAAGCCTTTGGACTTCTCGTCTGCTCCTTGGAGAGGAAAGCTCTTGAAGGCCTTACTCTATTTTGGGTTCACCCCAATTCCTTGTTGAGTTATGACATAGCTGAGAAATTCTCCCGAGGTTACTCCAAAAGTGCGCTTAGCCGGGTTGAGCTTCATTTGATATTCGTTTAAAGTTTTGAAGCATCAAACTAAATGGTCTATGTGATTCTCGACTCTTCTGGATTTGAATAGCATGTCTTCGATATACACATCCATTGTCTAACCGAGTTTTTCAGTGAACATCTTATTAACGAGTTGTTGATAAGTCGCCCCTGCATTCTTCAGACCAAAGAGCATAACTTTGTATCAATATGTTCATCATTCAGTTATAAACGATGTCTTTTCCATGTATTCCAGGTGCATCTTGATCTGGTTATATCCCGAGAACACATTCATGAATGAGAGAAGGTTATATCCCCATTGTTGCCTCGATAATACGATTGATCTTTAGTAAAGAAAAGCTATCATTTGGGCATACCTTATTCAAGTCGGTAAAATCTACGCAAACTCACCATTTTGCGTTCTTCTTTGGTACTACAAATGGGTTGGCTATACACTCGGGTTATTATACTTCAACGAGGATCCCACATCGATTAACTTCTTGACTTCATCGATCACAGCCTTGGTTCTCTTGGGACCTAGCTTCCATCTTTTATATTTGATCGGTTTGTATGTTGGGTTAACGTTTAGTCTTTGGCTTGCTATCTTCGGATCGATATTGCGCATATCCTTCAACAACCATGCAAAAGTTGTCACATTTTGCTCTAGAAGTCGAATCAAATTTTCTCACATGTCTTTATCTTAAGTTAACCCCAACGTTGATGCACTTTTCCGATTCTTTAAAGTCGATATTGACGATTTCAACCATTGATCGATCTGGTTTTTTGGGAGCTGGAGGCTCTGAAATGGCTTTGCCACTAACATATGCTGTGATCATACATCCGAGACTTCTTTGGTCTCCTCGTAGTGCGTAGACTCCTTGGTCAGTTGGAATTTTCACGTTGTAGATCAACGGTTTAATCATGTTGTAGATTAACGGTTTGTCAACTACCAAAAGCTTGATCCATCTTGTAATTCCTACTGCACGAACTGATAACTTGACAGTGCATATCACATGGATTGAGCTCCCATCAAACACGGTCAAGGTTCTGTCTACTAACTTGATTCTAACATTCGGGAGTGCCATTTATTCTAGTGTCTTTTGAAAATTAGATCCACTGAGCTTCCCGTATCAATGACTATCCGGGATACATTGCAATCGATAACTCAAAGTTTTATGACTAGCGGGTCATTATGCGGGAAGCATACTCCTTCGAGATCTTTTACGGTGCAAGCTATTTCTGTATCCCCCGACCTCAAATGTTTGATTTGAGTTGAACGTTTGAGGTTGGCTACTGCTACCACCTTCCGCTCGTATTTCTTGATTGACCTTATGGTATCGTCGCAAGACAGCAGACCTCTCATGATGGCAGCAACGTCTATTCTCGGAGATCCTGGCTCAGCAATTTCCACTTCATTTCTTATGCGCTTTGATTTCTCCATCACGGCATTATCTTGAGTTGCCGCTTTGTGAACTACATCTTGCAGTTTGGGCTCTTTTCCTTTCTACATCCCAAATTTCTGAGTTTCTTTATCGGAAACATTCAACTCGCCTTTGCTAAACTTTTCTGCAAGTAGCTCTTGCAATTGTTTTCATTTTGAAGTCAGGTGGCTGGCTCGGTTATGGAATGCACAATAATCGTTTTGGTTATAAGTATTGTTCCACGACTTTTTGTCAATTGGGCTGCTAACTTCTCTGACTTGAAAAGTTGTAGATGCATTTGTCCTGCCTCGGCTCTTGGTACTCTTCTTTTTGCTCCTTTGCTCCAAATTCACGTTGATTTTTCTGAGTTTTTGCGAGGATTTGTCTTTCCTCGATAAACTCTGCATGTCTGGCTGCTCTACAAAAAGCATCCAAGACCGTAGTTGGCCAGTTTACAAAGAGGTCTCTTCGTAGTGCCTCATCGCTAATCATTCTAGTTCTCAAAGCTTCAATTCCCATGTCATCACTGACTTTGACTTTGGTCATTATTTTTTGGAAGCGTCCGAGATAAGATTTCAGAGTCTCGTCATATCCTTGCTTTAGAGATCGTAACTCCGCTGATGAGGTGTCTTGGTTGATAAATACTATGTACTGTTTCATGAGCATTTCGACCAATTGATTGAAGCCCTACATTGACCCTGTTGATAGTTTCGTGAACCACACCAATGCCTCTCCCGTTGAGTTTGTAGCAAAAATTTGACAATATGCTACGTCCTCTTGATCCAGATGGTAGTTTGTTCCACCCATCATAATGTTGAACGCAATCATAAACTCCAACAGATCCATTTTCTTGTCATATGAAGCACATCGTAATCTCGGTCCACAGTTATCGAGATCATCTTTGGTCTAGGCAAGAATGGGGAGTTACGAGGTTGGGCCAAGATCTGCCCAATCTCTGGTGCCAAGCTATCACCTGATGGAATTGTGACCTTATCTTGTCCACCATTCTGAAGACGGTCGTGACATATAACATCGATGGCACTTGCTGCACAGGGATGTTCTGCGCAGAGGTCTGACCTTGTCTCGAAACATTGGTCAACTGTGAACTGGGCGTATTCCCGAACAAGTTCCTATGCATACTGGCGAGTACTTTCTTCTTTGGTCTGCTGGCTTATCCTGGTAACGGGGCTGGTTCCACTCATCTTGGCCCTTGCTTTGATCCGTTTGAAGCATTCAGCGTTTCTTCGATTTTTTGTTGCTTGTAGCACTAACAAGTTTCACACCAAAGTCTCAAGCGATCACAGCTCAGCGGGTGGTCTGGGGAGTTCTGCGGCTTATTAAAACTCTTCTCGGTTATCTTCCAAGGTTTGAACAGTGTTTAGAGTTGAGCCAAGAGTCGAGTCTGCTTGTTCTCGAGGTTGATCAGCAACTCTTCTTGCGGGTGAGTGAACTGTAACATCGTCTTCTAACATTGCTGTGATTGGCGATCTCCTTATTTCTTTTGCATAAAAAATCTTTTGATGTCTTCCCCACAGACGATGCCAATTATTTGAGTAGGATTTAGCACAATTGTTCTAAATAAAGGTTGGATTTTTTATAGAGGAAAAATGGGTAAGGATTCTGATCAGTTCAAAGAGTAAGGAGTTTGCACAATGTGAATGAATACCAAGTTATCTAATTGCTTAAGCTTGAATGTCCAAAATTGAATCCCTCTTTTAAAGGACTTCCACCTCTATTTATAAGGCATAAAGGCGGTTAGAATCGATTGAAATGAGAAAGATTACAATTCTATTTAGATTCGAGATGATCTAAAAGATCTTTACAAGATTTTCGGAAATTTCCATATCGGAATAGGAAAAGTTCCCTTTTTTGTTGATAACATGTTGTCCGAATTTCTCCATTTCTAATAAATTGTCGAGAAGGAATTTTTCCGAGTTGGCAGTGAATAACAGAGATGAGTCTTCAGTCGAATTGCCGAGATGAGTCTTCAACTAAATTGTCGAGTTCAAAACTTAGGAATTCTTTAAACATTGATTGTTTCCCGTAGACCGAAATAAGATCTCGGATCCACGAAGTAAGATCTCGGATCCACCTCCAACAATCCGAATAGACTCAAAAAAGCAAAAGTTGTGGAACATATAAGCTTCAACTTGTTTCGTTGCAGCGCCATAAACACGATCTTAGCGATGCTCGATCTAATTTTTATTGACAATTTCTTTGAAGTTTTCAATAACTTCGGCTCTATTTGATTGTTTTTTCATGGAATGCAACTCCTCGATTTTAAACTTCAAGAATGCATCACAAATCACTTTTTTATCCTCCAATTTACCTCGACAGCCTGAGGATGTGATGTGGTCATATGATTGACAAACAAGCATGAAAGAACTAGGGAAATGAAGTCTATAAGGCGTTTGAGCAAAAGAACTCTTTATCTGCTACATGTAAGATGTTAAAATGGTATTTAAACATAGTGGATAGCCATATCCCGCAAAAAATGGGGTTTTTAAAAAATCACATGTTATTCAATTGATAATTTCTAAATCACTTATCAAATCTTGTGTTATTGAATTTAAGATAACAAAAAAATTACTTAAAATAATACAAAGTCTCTTGGTTTTCAATTAGCACTTTATCAAAACTAAATATGGATCTGTGCGATGTACGAGTTTTTTTTATCAAAAAAATTAATATGTATGATATTTAAAACCATATTTCTGGAAATTATATGTTTTTCAAAATATATTATAAGTTAAAATTACATTTCTTAGTTTAGACCAATAAATTATTGTAATTTTTTATTTTTAAAATTTATTTCAAATTATTTTATGGACAATAACATAAACAAAATCAAAATTTTTACTTTATTTTAGGAGAATTATTTAGGTTAAAATTAAAACCAATACTTTCTCTATCTTGTAATTTTTAGTAATTCATTTTTAACTACAATTTGACACGTGAAGTAATTATGTTGATTAGTAACTTTGGAAACTCAATTTTATAGATAGGATTTGATTTTATCTTTTTATCATAAAATATAAATACATAATAATTTTTGATCATTGGATTTAACACATGAATAATCTTGTTGATTAGTAACTATTGAAATCCAACTTTATAGATATTATGATTTGATTTTATTATTTTTAATAAGATATAATACTAAATATTTTTTGATCGTTGGATTTAATTTATAGAATAATCTCATTGATTAATAATTTTGGAACTCAACATTATATAATAGATTTTGATTTTATCTTTTTTTATAAAAATATAAATACAAAATAATTTTTGATCTTTGAATTTGACATATGGAACAAACCCAGAAACTTTTGAACCCAACTTTATAAAATAGGATTAAGATTTAATTTTATCTTTTATTTAATAAAACATAAATACAGTATAATTTTTGATCGTTAGATTTGACATTTGAGCAATCTCGTTGACTACTAACTTTTGAAACCCAACTTTATATAATAAGATTA
>OVBA01003340.1:0-28533 GCA_900406435.1 Lepidium aucheri | reverse complement strand
GTATGTACTGATTCCCTGAAGAATTAGGAAAAGGTCCCATGAAGTCAACTCTCCGAACATCGAAGACTTCAACTTCGAGTATGAAGTTTTGAGGCATCTCATTCCTCTTGGTAATGTTCCCTTGTCTTTGACATGAATCACACTGTGAGATAAAAGCATGAGCATCCTTGACATAGTTGGCCACCAAAAACTAGCCTGTAGAACCTTCGAAACTGTCTTGAAGGTTGCAAAGTGTCCTATATAAGAAGAACCATGACAATGAAACAAGATCCCTGAAATATCATCCTCGGATACACATTGTCTGAAAATCCCATCAGCACACTGCTTGTAAAGGTAAGGTGCATCCAGATAGTAGCGTCTGATGTCACAAAGAAACTTCTTCTTCCTATAACCGTGAAACTCATGAGGCTCAACATATGAAGCTAAGTAATTAGCAATCTCAGCAACCATGGTGCTCCTGGAACTCACGGAATCTTAGAAGAGTGATGAGCTAGTCTTGGTGTGGTATGAATAGAGTAGACATGTTCTTCTCGCAAACTATCATCCAAGGGTACACTGTCATTCACCCTAAGCCTTGACAAGTGATCAGCCACTCCATTCTCTATGCCTCGTTTGTCTTGGATCTCAAGATCGAACTCCTGAAGGAGGAGAACCCATTAAAGAAGTCTAGGCTTAGCATCCTTCTTGGAGAGTAAATACTTCAATGCTGCATGATCTGTGTGAACAATCACCTTAGAACCAACCAGATATGATCTGAACTTTTCAAATGCAAAGACAATAGCTAACAATTCATTCTCAGTTGTAGCATACTTCCTTTGAGCATCATCTAAATTTCGACTAGCATAGTAAATCACATGAAATTTTTTTCCTTTCTCTGCCCCAAAATAGCCTCAACTGCATAATCACTTGCATCACACATGATCTCAAACAGTAAGTCCCAATCTGGTGCCTGCACAATCAGTGCACTCACTAAAGCTCCCTTCAATGTGAGGAAAACTTCTTCACATTCCTTAGTGAAATCAAACTTGATATCCTTACATAGCAATTGTGTCAAAGGTCTGGCCAGCTTTGAGAAATCCTTAATGAACCGTCTATAGAACCCGGCATGGCCTAGAAAACTCCTCACACCCTTCACTGTAGTTTGTGCTTTCAGGCTGGTCATGATATCGATCTTGGCTTTGTCAACCTCTATACCATTCCCAGATATCTTGGGTCCTAAGACAATCCCATCTCTAACCATGAAGTGACACTTCTCCCAATTCAACATAAGGTGTTTCTCCTCACATCATTGAAGTATCCTGCAAAGATTAGAAAGACAACCAGCAAAAGAAGAACCATATATAGAGAAATCATCCATAAAAACTTCCATAATATCCTCAATTATGTCAGTAAAATTAGACATCATGCATCTCTGAAAAGTTGCTTGTGCATTACACAAACCGAATGACATTCTGCGATAAGCACAGGTTCCATAGGGACATGTGAATGTGGTCTTCACCTAATCGTCTAGATGAATGGGAATCGGACAGAAACCTAAATAACCATCTAGAAAATAGTAGTAAGAGTGGTTTGCCAATCTTTCAAGCATTTGATCGATGAAGGGCATTGGAAAGTGATCCTTTCTAGTTGAAGAATTTAAGTGCCTGAAATTGATACACATCCTATGTCCTATAACAGTCCTAGTAGGTATCAATTCATTGTTCTCATTCTTAACTACATTCACACCTCCTTTCTTAGGCATTACATGAACAGGACTGACCCAATTACTATCAGATATAGAGAATATAATTCCTGCTTCTAATAGTTTCATGATCTTTTTCCTAACAACTTCCTTAAGGCTAGGATTTAAACGCCTTTGGTTCTCTATGGAGAACTTAGACTCATCTATCAAGTGAATCCTATGCATACACAACTCAGGGGATATTCCAGGAATGTCATCTAAGGAATAGCCTATTGCTCTATGATACTTACGAAGTTCTCATAAAAGTAAAGCAGTTTCAACGTTGTTCAACTTAGCATTGATAAACACAGGGTAAGTTGAGTTTAGTCCTAGAAAAACGTACCTTATTCCTGGAGGAAGTGTTTTAAGCTTGACCTTAGGAGCGTTGAGTTCTCTCCAAGGATTGTCCAAAGGTGATGTGATCCATGGCTTAGGTGCTTCTAAAGCCAAGTAAGCAACCATCATCTCAACTAACTTGCTTAAATCCAACATCTTGGCATAACTGGCTGCATCTTCATTGAGAAACCCATACTCGGATTTTGTCCTTGTGAGTACGACATCAAGAGGATCTTCGGTTAGGATCTCATCAGTCATTTGATCTGTGATTTCCTCAGAAGCATCAACCATAAACGTCATCCCATTAAGCATAGGTTTCCTCAGCATTTTGTCCATCTCAAATATCATAACCATATCACCTAAATGGAGGTCAATTCTACCATTCTTCACATCGATCATTGCCCCTACAGTTCTGAGAAATGGCCTTCCCAAAATCAAAGGATCCTTAGGTTCTTCATCTAGCTTGAGAACCACAAAGTCTGTTGGAACAAGAGCATTCCCAATCTTCATATGAAAATCTTTAAGAATACCAACCGGAAGTTTGACCGAACGATCAGGAAAGATTAAATATCCTAGTCCTTTTGAAATCTGTATATCCAAGATGTAGTGCTACAAAATATGGCATTAGGTTAACACTTGAACCAAGGTCACAAAGAGACTTTGCAAACACAAGAGAACCGATCTCTATTGAAAGTACAAATCGTCCCGGATCTTCTTCCTTTTTGGGCAGCTTCTTTTGAAGTACATTACTGCAGTCCTGAGTGATCATCATAACCATTTCTTCTCCTGTGAACTTGTTTGTTACCAGCCCCTTTACATAGCTCTTAAGAGAAGACATCATCTGCAAAGCATCAACGAAAGGTAACCTTACATTCAAATCCGCAAGCACCTCTTTGTACTTAGCAACTTCCAAATCTTTTCGAGAATTCTTTGGTGGAATAAGGTATAGAGGTTTTGGCACATTGGTCCTCTATAAAACCGTAGCTGATTGCTGACTAGGGATCACTGGATCCTGCAGAATTTGCTTTGGAGAAGAAATCTGTTCAGCATTGTCGATCGATTGATTGTCACTGGGATCGATCGGTCGCTTAACCTGCAAATCACAATCGACATTCTTTTCCTTTTCTACCTCGTCATCTTCAACATCTATCATCTCATCCTTCTTGGATGGCTTCCTTACATGAGGTTCCAAGTGCTTACCACTTCTTAACGCCAAAACACTGCATTCTTGTTGATGGAAAGGTGATTCATCCAATTGTTGTACCTTAGCGATGACATAGTCATACTTTGAGGTAAATTCTGTGTACAACCTATCCACCCTTGCATTTATTTCAGACGTGGAGTGATATTAAGCTTGTATGAGTTGTTGTAACATGGTCTTGATCTCATCTTGACTACTATCTGATGAACTCTTTGGTGTAGAAAGTAGATTAGGCGATGAACAAAAGTTGTTAGGCATCAATGTTGAATCCGAACATCCTGCATCCATCTCTACTTGTGTCTCACAGTTATGCACAACCCTTTTCTTCTTGATTCCACTTGCCGCAATGAACTCATCTAGCTTCTCACTTATCCTATCGATCTTCTGTGACCTTGAACTTTCTGATTCGTCATTGCTAAAAGGTTCTTTAACCATGCTTAGACCACTTGAACTTGCAGCCAGATTGTTGATCAAAGCATAGGCGTCTTCCATTGTATTGGTCATGAAATCTTCCTTGCTTACTGCATTCAACAATCACCTATACTCTAAGTTTACACCTCCATAGAAGAATATTAAAAGCTGATCATCATTAAACCCATGATGCGGACAGTCTCTCTTATATCCCTTGAAATGTTCCCAGACATCACTAAATGATTCATCTTCATAGTGTTGGAAGTGTAAAATCTGATTTTTGAGCTGATGGGTCTTAGCTTTGGTGAAAAAGTTATACAAGAAGGCATCTCTAATCTCATCCCAAGAAGTCAATGAAGCTGGGGGAAGAGATTTGATCCACCTCTAACCCTTAGCTTCCAACGAGAACTTGAAGAGCTTGAACTTGGCATAATCCTTGGATATTCCACTTGGTGATGTAGTGCTGTAGCGCTGCAAATTTCTTTGAAATTCTCTATGTGGTCCATCAGGTTTTCAGCTGGAAAACCATGGAATGGAAACTGCTTAATCAATGTGATCAACTGTGGGTTCAACTCATAGGTAACCCCATGCACTGGAGGTATAGAAATTGCTCATAGATTCTGGTAGTGAACATGAGGAGTATCCACTTCGCGGATAGCTCGGTGTTGAGCTTTTGCATCTTTTTCTCTTTTCAGCTCTTCTATCTTTCTCATTAACTTCTCCAAAATAGCTTTCTGATCTTGGTCCTGTTGACCAGCCGTGACATCCTTAGGGTTGTCCATAAGAGTCATATCCTGAAAAACAAAAACAAAGAAACGAAAACAAAAACAGACGTAAATAAAAGGTGTCTTAGAGTAAATCTCAATCGTGAATCGAAAGGCGACAATATTGGTTCCCAAAAACGGCACCAAAAACTTGATGTGTATTAGGTTTTAACCCTAAGCTATTTACTGCAAGTGCACAACTAATCGAGTAGTAATCTAAGGATCGTATCCACAAGGACCAAGTTATCATACTATCAATTCTGAAACTAAATTAGAGCTATGACAAAAAGAAGGTTGTTTGTAAAATAAATCAAAACAGAATTAATGATTAACAATAAATGATTAGAACACCAAGCTTAGGAAGTTCTTCTAGGAAACAAGGAATTCGAACCAGGAAACTATTCAGGCAACATTCATTCAACAATATCGACTCAGACATAAATTTATAACCAACCCACCCTCGTGGTATCAATCACTATATCCAGCAACCTGGTGGTCCTAACTCTCGTTGGTACCAGGAAACTAATATGCATCATCGATCATATCTGATAAGTCTACAATCAACCTTAACATCAGCTATCGCGGTTAAGGACTGATTGCTCACCTAAAGAGGATCCAATTTCCTAACATGCTTTTGGGATGTTAGGTAATCTAAGATCATAGATTAGTTAGCTACTCTAATATAAGCCTTAAGTATATCAATTATGTGGAGAACACATCAAGCAATTCCTATTTGTTCCTAATTCATAAATTTCCTACAACCCTAGAAAATCCTAAACTTGATTGGGGAACTACTCAGACATGGTGAAAAGAAGATCATATTGCAAATTATATTGAAAAGCATAAAAGTAAATTGTATTAAAATAAGAGGGTTCATAATTCTTCTCAAATGGTGTAAGGATTGAAATCTCTCTCCCAAAATCTCAAATACAGGTTGTTCTCACATAATCAATCTCTCTAAAACATAATGAAAATTGGTCTTATATAGGTCCTAAAAATGTAGGTGTAAAATAGGAAAATTAGGTTTTTATCCTTGTTAGCTTCGCTGATCGATCGATCAAGGCCAACTGCTCGATCTTCAATAGGTGTTGGTCGATCAGTATATCGTGCACGTCTCTTGTTGAAGAATCAAGGATCGATCGATCAAGTGTGCTGATTGATCGATCAAGACTCTAGAATTCCACATATTGCTCTAATTCATCCTCGGCCAAGCTTTAAGGACATGATCCGAATTTAACCTATTTTTCACCTGAAAAGGCTTTATAAAGCAAACAAACAATCTGAAAGCATGCAAATTAATGAACTCTAAACCGATAGAAATGAGGTATATCAAGTACTAAATGTCTACGAACAGATTTTAATTGATCAAGACAAAATAAGCATTTAACAACACCAAAACAGAAGAAACCAAAGCAAAATATACTCTTAAGCGACTTAGTAAGCTTTAAGATCCACGCTGGTCTCATCTACTCCCGCACGATCTCTAGCTAATCTACTCAAACACATAGGCGAAGCTAACATAATAACAATCAAAGTGGATGAAATGATCATAGGATTTAGAATGAACAAACTTCAATAAAATTAAATTGAAATTTCATTAAAGATCATAAAACTAAGGAAGAATTCTTGTTCTGGAATTACAACAACGAAAATCTCAAAAGGTTTCAGAAGGAGTGGTAAAACTTAGATCCCTTTCTCGTAACATCCAAGGGGTCTTTATATTAGACCCTTGTTTAACTTAGATCCCTTCTTAACATCCAAGTGGCCCATTTCGATTGGTGAGCGCCTTAGTTTGGTCCTTTAAGTAAAGTGGCCTTTCGAGTGTGAGTATGTTTGGCATCACCATTGAGTGACAGCGAGTGCTGGCGAGTGGCAACAATGGGGACACGAATTCAGAATCGACTGTTGTTAGATTCGACTATGAACTCAACTTTTCTTCTCCTGGTTACACTTAGAGCTCATCATCCGATCCTAAAGCTTCCACAACGTTCTGGATGCTCCAACTATGCTCCAAAGTACTTGAAAACTCTTCATATATGACATGCGTGCAATGTGAATGTAAAGTGTGCACACGAAGCTAATCAGACCCTAGATCATGTGAAAATGTTATGAAATGTATGCAACATGAACTAAGAACAACACCTAAAACATAGTAAAATACACATATATCAAATGCCTTCTAGCCTAGAAGAAGATGTATGTTCAACGCTATGAGTGCAAAGGGTACAATCACACCAAGAATGAATGCCTCACAAGATCCAATGAAAAATCTGCCATAGCTGCATGGAGTGATAGTGATAGTGATGATGAACATGAAAGAAATGTTTTCAATAACTTTGTTTTGATCAAGGAATCGTGGAAGTGAGCAATAAAGATGAAGAGGAAAAACGAAAAATCATAATGCCAATGTGGGTTTAGTGCCAAAAGAACAAAAGCCTAATGAAGAACAAAAGTCTGATAAAGAATCAGAATCTGATGACGAACTGTATATGAATCAAGAATACCAAATGAGCATACTTGTAATGTCACTGGTTGAAACTCGTGAAGAGAACAAACTTCTCAAGTTAGTAACGAAGGCCGTTGTTGATTTGCTTAAAGAAGTTGGAAAAGAACTTACATATGTCAAAACTAAGAATGTTGAACTGGAGAGTAAAATGTTTGAACAAATGAAAAAATCTAGAAGTTGTCCAAGGGAACAAAAAATTTATATTATCTTTTGACTGAGGGAAGAACGGACAATACAAATCATGGTCTTGGGTATCGAGGGACTTAGTCAGGAGTAATGAAGTTTGTTAAAGCTACTAACTAACAGATCAGAAAATGCCAAAAAGCCCAAACTTAATCAACAAACAAGAGTAAAGGAACATTATCATTAGTGACCTGGTTTAGGATGGGAAAATAAGAATTAGAAGTCTCAATATTATGGGTCATGTTGGGGCAATCAGGTTGAATAATAGTGTTATGAAAAAGAAAGGCACATGAGATATCAATGCTACATACTTCAATTTTGGGTTGAAAACATCTGGAAGCAATAGAAGTTTACCTTCAATGGGAAAAATAGGAATCTGATTTGGGTTAAGAGAATGAATTTCCTTTTCCAAGGTAGCATTTACAGCAGAGAATGATGAACAAATAGACTATTTGTGCAAGTGATACTTTGATAGCGGTTGTTCAAAATATATGACAAGAGACCAAAAGTCTCTACGAAGCTTGAAAACATGAATACTGGAAAAGTCATACTTGAAGATGGAGCCAAAGGTAAAATTTGTGGTAATGGAATTACTAGTTGTGCTGCTGAACCTAAGCTGGCTAATGTTCTCTTAGTTAATGGTCTGAAAGAAAATCTGATCAGTATTAGCCAGCTGTGTGACACTAGGCTAAAGGTTACTTTTACAAGCACAAATTGTCAAGTGGTTGATGAGAAAGGTTTTGTTCATCTTGAAGGTGTTCGATAGGAACTGATTGCTATATGTGTGGGTTCCTAGTTCATAGTCTATAACAACAAAATCTGAAACTGAAACATAGATATTACAATCATTTCCTGTTCGAAGACACATATGCTTTTAGATTTTGCCACCATAAACTGTGAACCAGGAACCCACATATAACAATCATTTCTTGTTTGAACACCTGAATGTTAAAACTGAATGTGAAATACATATATGGCATCAACGTTTAGGCCACATGAATTTTATAACAATGGTTGATTTCTTAAACAAAGAAATTATGAGATGATTGCTACAACTAAAAAAAGGCGAACAGTTTTTGTTTGTGGTCCATGTAGCATGGACAAATAAGTGAAAACTCAACACAAATCTGTTCTAGATGTTAAAATAAATAGTATGTTGGAGCTTGTTCATAAGAATCTCATGGGTCCTATTCAGGTTGAAAGCATTGCAGGAAAACACTACATTCTGGTTGTGGTAGATGTTTTTAGCAAATATACATGGGTTCATTTTCTTCGAAAGAAAAGTAAAACATTAGACAATTTCAAGATTTTGGCTCTACAACTTTAGAATGAACGAAATGCATTAAGTCTATCAAAAGTGATAATAGTGGCGAGTTTGAAAATGATATAGTCAAAATATTTAGTTTTGAACAAGGTGTTGATCATATGTTTTCTACACTCCACAACATAATAATGTCGCTGAGCTTAAGAACAGAGCATTGCAAGAAATGGCTACGGCAATGCAATATGGAAGTAATGCTCCTAAACACTTATGTGCTAAGCTGTTAATACTATATGCTATATCATCAATCGTGTCTACGTACATAAAGGAACTACAAATACGTCATATAAGTTGTGGAAGGGTAAAACTCCGATAGTTTACTACTTTCATGTGTTTGGATGCATTTGATACATTCTGAATGACACGATACAATTGGGAAAGTTTAATTCATGAAGTGATAAAGGTATATTCTTGGATGCTCAGGGTCAAGTACTGCATACAGAGTCTTCAATCATCGAACCTTGGCAGTACAAGAGACTATGAATATTGTCTTTGATGATGCTTCCATGATTAGGCAAACATTTCAGCAAATTGATGAGAATGCATAACCTCAACAGTCCTTATAAAGCAGTTTTGATGATCATTCTCCTGTGCCAAATAACGTTCCTTCTCAAGTACATTAGAATCACTCCTTTTGATGATGTTGTAAGTGAGATCCAGGGGGAAATTACTAGAGAAAAATAGATTAATTTCAAACAACTTGTTGAGAATACTACTTTTGTAGCTTTTATGGAACAGAAACAACAAGTTGGCAAATTCGTTGAATATGTTTGTTTTGTGTCCAAGATTGAACCAAAGATTTACAAGGAAGCCTTACTAGACAAATTTTGGATTTCATCTATGCAAGAAGAATTGGGAAACTTTACAAGGCTGAATGTTTGGAATCGTGTTCCTCGTCGTCCAAAGAATGCTAATAATTTTTGTAACACTCCGCTCCCGATCTTGAGAGACAAGGTGTTATTCCTTGCCCTTACCAAAACTACATTTTTGAAAAATCTACTGACACCAAAAAAAATTCTTGTTCAAAATTCTTGAAAAAGGGAAAATAAAGAGGGGTGAGTAATGAATTACTCAGTAAGGAGATCACTTCCGCCCACTGAGGCTTAAAGTTCTAGTCTAATTAAAGCAAATCTATCCTAACACGGAAAGCAAGCATATACAACTCGTGTTTTTCAACAAGTTGTACCAAACATGTCAGTCTGCCGTAGCAGCCAACTCTACACATAATAGCCCACCACCCTCTAGATGTTTCAAGGCACTAGTTTGGGAGACCACGACCCAGAGCTCAACCCTCCCTAGCTCGTTAGCGGTTTTTGGGCTGAAGCGTTCCCGTCGGCCCACTTCAGACCATCTGTCTTTTTTCCGTAGGAATGCCAGCCCGTAAACAAAGTTTAATTCCGCGTCATCACTCTTTAAGAGACAGCTCGACATACTCTAAATATTCTTCTTCTTTTTTACTTTACTAACTCAAAATATTAATTACTCTCAACCGTATATTATATCACAAATATCATTAATATTCAAATGTAGTTAATTATTATATAATATATTCAGACAACTATCCTAATAACAAGCAATCACAAAATTTCTAAAATTAATAATATAATAATAATAATTATTTATCAACTTATTTATATTTATAAAATATTTATATTTATACTTATACTTATATTTCTATTTATACTTAATAAATTACTATAATAATTATTTTATTAATAGAATAAATTAACTTTAATTAAACTAAAACTGAAAGACTAGCAGATAACGTCCTCACCTTGATTGGCCGGTGCACAGATCGAAAAACACAGGAAAAATATGTTGAAACACAAGACCTAGCAGCTACCTTTGTACACAATCAACATACAAGAATTAGAGTTCTTATTTAAGATCAAAAGTGGTTACTTGCGGGACAAGCCATACGATTTTTGAATATATCTTACCTTGATCTTAAGGTCCGATGGTCTCGTTGGCTTCCTGGATATGTACTTTATCCAAAGCCAACAAGTTCCTAACCCCTCTTACTCAGATTGTAACAGAAAATGACCCTAAATATACCAAGTCGAACACAGATTCATAAGCAGAAATCTAGAATTTCACTAAGTGAAATAGAACTAACTCAACATCATACCTTAAACAGACCATATCTTCCTTAATATGATTCCGATTTGGATTGAGTTTTTGGCTATGAATTCTTAAGGGAATGAGCTTTCCAATCCTATATAAACCACTGCTATAGAAGCAGTGGTCACATAGTTATGAATCCTGAAAGTAAGCCTATTGGGTATGTTTCTGAAACAGCAAACAGTTTCGTCGCCTTATCTTAAACTGAGCGTAACTTCCTCAATGTAGCTTCGATTGGCAAGCGGTTTGCGGCTACGGATTTTTGAGAAAATGAGATTTCCAAACATATGCAAAACACAAACAACGGATCAGTAAGTCCAAAGTTATTGACCCTGAAACTAAGCTGTCTGGACTGGATTCCTTACCAGTTTGAAGCTTCTAATGTTGGCTCAACAAAATTCGAAAGCACAAAGTGTGACTTAGGAAATCGAGTTTGCAGATGGAAGAAGGTAAAGAGATGAATCGGCGCTAAGATTAGTTGGTTTTATAGGAGGCATGATATGATTTTAGGGTTAGGTTGCTTACCCTTATTTTCTCCAACAAATCCTCTTTTCATTCAAAATTTGAATCTCCTCCCTTTTCCCCTTGATGGGCCTTATGGGCCACGAAATTGAGTTTTCAAAACTCAAGTTTTGGGTCTCAAGTTTGGGTCTCACATTTTTGGTACTAAATGGATCTTCAAAAACAAATTTTCCAAGAAAAGGAATATTGTGAGAAACAAGTCGCGATTAGTAGCTCAAGGCTACTCACAGGTTGAAGGTACTAAGTTTGAGGAAATGTTTGCACTCGTAGCTTGTTTGGAGTCCATCAGGTTTCTGTTTGGTATGAAATGCTAGATGGGGTTTAAATTATATGAGATGGATGTTAAGAGTGATTTTGTGAATGAATTTTGTTAAGAAGAAGTTTATGTTGAGCTACCAAAAAGGTTTGAAGATCTGAAACATCCTGATTATGTTTACAAGCCCAACAAGTCTATGTATGGACTTAAATAGGCTCGAAGGGTGTGGTATAATCATCTAGCCACATTACTGATTAAGAATGGATATACACGTGGAAGTGTGGACAAAATATTGTTTACTCAAAACAATGATGGCAATGCTGAAGGATTCATAGTTAAAATAATTTATGTTGAGGACATAATATTTGGCTCAACCAATCACAACATGGTTGCTAAGTTCGTGCAAGTGATGACCAAAGAGTTTAAGATGAACATGAATTGTGAATTCACTTATTTTCTCGGATTACAAGTGAAACAAACTGATAATGAGGTTTTTATAAATCATGCACAGATGCATAGAGTCTAATTCAGAAGTTTGGTTTGGAAACTAGTTGTCTTGTTATGGGCAATAATTAAAAAGCTGTCTAAGGATGAGTAAGCAATTATGTGGATAAAACAAGTTACAGAAGCTTGATTGGTGGGTTTTTTTATCTGACAATCAGTCGACCAGATCTCTATTTTTTAGTAAGAGTGTGTGCAATACTTTAGGTAAATCCAAAACAAAGTAATCTTCAAACTACTAAACGTATTCCAAAATATGTCAGTGGAACACAGAACCTTGAAATCTTCTACACAAAGGATACAACAACTAGTTAGACAGGAACTTGTGATGCAAATTAGGCAGGATTTTTGGATGACAGGAAAAGCACAAGCGAAGGATGTTTTTTTCATGAGGAATAATATGTTAACTTGGATTAGTAAGAAATAGAAATCTATCATTGTCAACTGCAGAAGCCAATTACATAGCTTTAGGTAGCTATTGTACTCAACTTTTGTGGATGAAATATATGTCTGCTGATTAAGGTATGGTTTCTGAAGCGTTACTTGTTTATTCTGATAACCCAAGTGCCATTAGTATTGCTAAGAATCTTCTGCAACATTTATGAACTAAGCATATTGTACTCATCATCATTTTATTCGTGAAGTTGTTAAGAAGAAACTAGTTATAATTGACATGTGATCACTTAATATCAATTGGCTGATTTATTTACTAAACCTCTTGCTTACAATCGTTTTGTTGATCTATGAATATATATTGGAATTTGTGAGTATTAAACGTTGTCTTAGGTTTTATTGAGCTGATTTAAGACAGGAGCTTGTTTCTGGAAAAGGATGGCACATAATTGAAAAAAGCAAACATATAAAAGTTTTGATCGAACAAGTGCAAAATAGCTGCCTCTTATGTCATCACAAGAAGATTTTTGTTCTAAGATAATAAATGTTAGAAGAAAGAGGTCAATAGGATGAGGAGAGCAAGTATGTATGAATTGAGAAGTCAAGTGATACTCTACTTTTTGACTCTCCAAAAGAATTTTCAGTTGCCCAATCCGATTAATGTATTCAACCCATAGAAAAAAGCTTGTTATGAAAACATGCCAATGTAAAAGTTTAGCAATGGAAATCTTGATTCTGATCGTACGTTTCAGAGAGTAAAGTGTGTGTCGTGCTTCAAGGAATTTGTGTTTTTTTGGATGATCAATCTCAGTGCAAGGTACTATTTCATCTATCAAAATTGTAAATTTTCTTAAGGAGTGGTTCACATTAAATAAAGGATCTCTCAGAAGTTTCTGAATTATTTGGTTTATGAAAGAACAAAAACCAATTTAAAAAGGGGAACTGAACTCACAAGTTGCTAATGGGCTAATCAGTTTGATTAAGCATATTTTTCCTTTGTTTGTTTGTTGTATTATGCAGGCCCATTACGAAGAAAACTGAGTGGGAAAACAAACCTTATTTTTGAGAACGTAAAATTGAAGATACGATTGTCAATTGTCATTCGGGTACATATTCAGATATTTGGGTATATTTTCGAGTATTCGGGTATTTTGGGTACCTAAATATCCAAAATATTCGGGTACCCGTTCGGATATTCGGGTACCTGTTCAGGTATCGGTTAATACCCAGACCCGAACTGATACCCGTGGATATTTTATGTCAAGACCCGATGGTTACTTTTACTTATACCCGACTTGCATACAAACCCAAAATTTTGGATCGATTTCGGGTCGGTTTTTCGGGTCTGGATAAAATGCACAGGGCTAATTGTCAATTCAGTTCTTTACATGTACACGAGTCTGTGAGTAATCATAACATTCTTTATGGCGTTCTAAGGTAACTTGGAAGGAGAGTTAAGGGTTTTATTTGGATGATAGAAAGAACGATTAGGTTGTGGCTCCTTCATCTTCATTCACTAAATCTCAAATAAATAAAATGGAGGCTTTTTTTTTGATGAATTACAGAGAGCACTTGTTTAAGCTTGCGCAATGGCCAATTCGGAGAGAGCCTTCGTGATTTAAAAAACTCTAAAATGACTCTTTGAGAAACCACCGTTTGTAATTTATCCTTCACGAGATTCATATGTGGTGGAGATGGTTTCCAATGATGATGAGATTAAACCACTGCAGGATGCTAATGGTGAACATAAAATCTTTGGTGAAGATATGATGGAATCTCTGGTGAAGACTCTGATACACTACAAAAGCCGGCAGCAAATCAAGAAGATGAGTATTTCAAGGCTTTACTGGAACAACCATTAGTGGTTTAGATCTTTGAACATGAATTCGGTTATAGTAAAAGTCCAGTCATAGACCTAACTGATGATCCTGAAATCTCCGACGCACCAGCCTCAAATCTACAAGAGTTTCTTCCTCGACTTCGCAAGCGGAAGATGAGATCAAAGTTAAATTAATCATCAGCTTAAGCTCCTTGAGTATAAAGGTCAGGATCTCGAACATATCATCTAATTCATATTCAATATGATTCATTGCTCTTTTGTTCACCTAAAGCTCTTGAAAGGTACAATCATTATTCTGAAACTCAACAGAAGTTCAACAAAGAGCAAGTTAGGGTATTTCTAGATTCTGAAGCAAATCTTAACCAAATGATAGTGAATGCGGGTCTTTTGAACATTGTATCTTGTGCAGTAAAGTTTGATAAGAAGGTTTTGTGGGAGTTTTGGGAAAACTTACCATCGCCTAAGACTAATTCGATTAGGGAACTCATTACGGGACATTTGTATGAGTTTTCTGTAGCTCAAATTAATGAGCTATTTGGTTTCCCTAATGTAGGTGATAGACCAGGAGCGTCGACAGTAACTTGTTTTTTCCATGATGACTTAGCTCAGATTGTTACAGGAGGTAATAAATGGAATTGGCATCAGATGCTCTTGTCAGATCTTATTGAATCATACCGTCACTTGTTAAAAATATGTTGTTCCAACTGGTTTCCGACTACAAATGAAGTGTATGTGCGGAATACTCGATTCCAGATGCTATATAAGATAGTGCACATGATACCTTTTAATCTTGGCAAGTCAATTTATGATCAGTTTCTTCACATAGCTCAAATGCCTTAGTCAAAATTCTTCCTGCTTTTTCCATATATGATTACATGCCTTCTTGAAGCACTACATCAAGTTTATTATACCAAAAGCACAACTTCTACAAGGGTCAAATGGAAAGGTAAAAATTGTTTGTGCTACCTCTTCTCCATAGTCTCTTTCTGCTTGGATGCGAGTTACTTCTTTCACTCGTGGGTAGAAAAAGGCACTAGAGACTATGATCAAGGTCTGCCATGAAGAATTTGTCAAAGGTAAGTTTTCTTATTTCACTTGTCAAATGATTCACTGTCATATCTTATGTTTTTTCACTAGCTGTGATGTGAAACAGGGGGAGATGAGATATCTCATGCCAAATCTCTATCTTATTGAGGGGGAGTTTATTATTAGGAGGATCAACTGAGCATTGTCATTGCTCTTATTTTGTGTCATCTGTGGCAATTTCATTTTGGCTTTTGCAATCTTACATCCCATAGTTGTTCATTGAAAAACACATTTGATGCTTTATGTTTCATGAAAACCAGTTTAACACTAATTTTCGTTGTTTTATGGTTTCTGATTCTGAATGACTTCAAGGTTTTGATATGTTTCAAATTTTAACTTTAATCTTAAAGTATCAGCATTCTGTTTCAAGTTTTTTTGTGCTCGAAATTGCTTCAGCATAACATCAAGTCAAAAATGGAGAGATTGAAGGGGTGACACACGTGTCATATTTCCTGAAATTTGAGTTATAATTTTGTAACACCCGTCTCCCAACATTTGAGACAACATATCATTTAGTACAAAATAAATACTTTATTTTGTTTAACTCAAGTCCCAAATCTTATATAAATTTATTAAATAAAATATTAAAGTAAGAAAAATAACCAAAAATTATATGAAAAGAAAAAAAAATAAAACCCGAAAACAAATAACTTCTAATAAAATGGAGACTCGAACCAACTACTCACGAACCTCGATCCAATCTAGAATAAGGAGAAAAAGGAGGGGTGAATATAAATACTCAGTGAAGAGATCATTTCTGTCTGTTAAGGCTTAAAGTTCTAGCCTAATTAATGCAAGTCTATCCTAATCACAGAAAGCAAACATATACAACTCGTGTTTTTCAATGAGTTGTACCAAACATGTTGGTTTGCCTGTAGCAGCCAACCCTACACACAAGGACGCAACCATCCTCTAGATTGCTTCAGAGCACTTTGGTGGGCCACCATAGTCCATAACTCGATCCTCCCTAGGTGGTCAGCGATTTTTGGGCTGAACCATTAGATCGATCCACTTCAGACTGTCTGTCTCTATTCCGTGTATATTTTCAGCCCGTAACGAGTTATTTCTTCCAGTCACCACTCTTTAAGAGTAACATCATTTAAATATTCTTTTTTTTTTTCTTTTTATCAACTCAAACTATTATTTATTCTCTACAATATTCTACATCATAGTTATATTCACATATTTATTTATATTTATTTATTATAACGTATGCGGATAAATGGAAGGATGAAAGAAAGAGAGAAAAATTGAAAATTAATTCACACAACTATCCTATTTTCAAATAATCACACAATCCCTAAATTTATTATTCATATAATATAATTTTTATTTATTTGTTAATATATTTATATTTTCATTTATACTTATATTTGCATAATTATTTATAATTATAGTTATTAAAATCTTTTAATAAATATTTTAATAGATAGATAGATTTACCCTAATTAAACTAAAACTAAAGATCACATCTTCACCTTAGTTGACTGGAGAATTGACCAAAATATGCAGAGTAATCAAGCCCAACATCTTCCATAATAGATACCCTGACACATAAACAACAAGACAAATTAGGGTTCATCAGACATATACACACATGGTTCTTGGAGTGCAGTCAACACATTTGTAGATCAGATCTTACCTAGATTCAAAATTTTGATGGTTCAGTTGCGTTCATGGGTATGAAAAAATATATCCAGAACCAACTCCGATCAAGCCTTCCTTGCACAAATCTATTCGGAAATTGTCTTTAAACATCCTAACCTTAAACATGCTAGAATTTCTCCAAGTCTGAAATAGAGAACAAATTCAATCTCTTACCTTAAATTGAACATATCTCCTTCAATACTACTCGGATCGACAAACAAAAAGAAGATGAAAGGACTAAACATATGAAAGAAAGAACTCATTGGTAAACTACGCAAACATGGAAGAAAAAACAAAGAAAGTGAAAGGATTAAACTCATGATTAAATTGCAAAAGAAATTAAATAGGGTTCAAAATTCTTCTTAGGAAATCCTTAGAAGTATAAAGATCTTTTCCATGAAGTTACAAAAATCTTAAAACGTTTTGAATTTTGAATAATGTTAAAATAAAAAAACTCCTAAAACCTAGGTTAAAAGTCTTCTAAAAACAAAATATGTTGATCTGAGACAAACCAGATCGAATCCGATTAAAATAAAAACCACATGAAAATTGAGGTGGGTCCCATGCCAAAATCTTGATCTTTTTCATCAACCACTTGGTCTATATAATTTTTCAGAGGATTTTCTTAAGCTCAAGTCCATGTCATCGATCAATAGCATCGATTTTGATGAAAAATTACATTAAAATCATCGACAACATGGTTCATTCCATTGACATCTTTCATTGGGCTCATGGTTGATGAAAATTTGCAGAGAATATGTATCAACCAATTGTTAGATTTATTGATCTTTTTCATTGGTCTAAGGTCAATATAATCGACTAAAAGGCTCTTCAATTGTTTTCTTTCTAATTTGTTACATCATCTTGCTCCAACATCAATCACTAAGTCTCCAATTTTTAAAGTAACTCCAGAATCACCTAGATTGACTGAAAAAATAGAAAATATGTTACTCAATGCTCCTAGGACTCTAAATACAAAAGAAGTATAACATCAAACTAAAATGAAGATAACTGGATCCTATGTGATAAAAACGATGTAGAATATACATGGAAAATGAGCAATTATTCATATATATTAATTTACCCAGACTTATTTTTTGCTTGTCCTCAAGCAAAAAAGAAAACAAAACCGAATGAAAGGTTGCAAGTGGGAACTAAAAACCAAAGGAACTCAGTAATACTTAAAAGAACAACCCAAGAAAGTGACTACACTAAGTCAAAACAAGGTTCTTAATGAACTCTTGACTTTTGGGCTTATCGAAATGCTTTCAAGCTACAAGCAATCACAAGAATCTACAAGTTCTCATCCCAACTAACCTTCACATTCAATTCCATGTCATTGATCAATAGCATCGATTTTGATGAAAAATTACATTAAAATCGTCGACAACCTGGTTCACTCCATTGACCTCTTTCATTGGGCTCATGGTCGATGAAATTTTTTTGCAAAGAATACGTCTCGACCATTTGTTGGATTTATTGATATTTTTCATTTGTCTAAGGTCAATATAATCGACCAAAAGGCTCTTCACTTGTTTTCTTTCTCATTTGCTACATCATCTTGCTCCAACATCCATCACCAAGTCTCCTATCTTCAAAACAGCTCCAAAATCACCTAGATTGACTCAAGAATTAGAAAATATGTTACTCAATGCTCCTAGGACTCTAAATGCAAAATAAGTGTAAAATCAAACTAGAATGAAGATAAATGGATCCTAAGTGATAAAATTGATGCAGAATGTACATGGAAAGTGAACAATTATTCACATATATCAGTTCCCCTGACTTATCTTTTGCTTGTCCTCAAGCAAACATGGAAACAAAACCGAAAGAAAGGTAGCAAGAGGGAACTAAAAACCAAGAGAACTCAGTAATACTTAAAGACACAATCCAAGTAAGTGACTGCACTAAGTCGAAACAAGGTTCTTAATGAGCTCTTAACTTTTAGGCTTATCGAAATGCTTTCAAGCTACAAGCAATCACAAGAATATAAAAGTTCTCATCTCAACTACATTCACATTCAATTAACCTAAAAATTTAAGTGCGGTCTCATAAATTGGCAGTCAATCAAGTCCAATCGGTTTGGTAAGAAAAAGACTTCAAAGCAATAAAATTTTCAGTGTAAGGAGTCTTAATGCTTTAAGGGTTACTAACTCTAAAAAAACCAGAATACTAGACATTGTGCAAAATTTTGCAAAGACAAGAACAATTCACATGTGTAAATTTTAGCTTCTATTCTACCCAAACTTAGCTCATAGTCTAAACCCAAAACCCAAATAGATTCCTATTATTTTATCCTTTGCTCATCACATCATCCAAACTTTGCGAAGCTTATTTGCTTAAAAGATTTAGTCACTAGCTCATATTAAACCTTTTTCTTGCAAATCGTCTACTCACCTATTTTATTCCTTTTCTTTATAACCTAGAAGATTTCTTTCTCATTATGTCACATCAACAACTATACTACTTTAGTAACTTCTCAAGTCCTAGTGCTATCACCTCTTCTTTTCTCTTTTTTTCCTTTTGTTTCCAAACCAAACAACCCCAAACATGTACTCCCAAAATTTGATCACACATTCCCATTTCATTCCATTTTGAAATTCTCTACTTAATCCCACCAAGAACAACAAAACACAATTCCACAATCAATTGTTAACCCACCTAAAGCTAGCCATAATGATTCTCTATACAAGCAAACAATGGAAACCAATCATTGTTGTTTCTATATATTCATGATTTTGCGGATGATAGCATTATAAATAAGAGGCCTCACTCATTCAATTCACAAAGGTTTCAAAAGAATGGGTATGATTTAAAGTTGGGTACCATTTTAAGAATGAAAATGACCACATAGACTAACAAAGGTGGCAAAGTGATAAAAAGAAATCTAAGTGTTTATTTTGTGACCACGAGATTGTGTTTGGGATATATGCTTCTGCGGATTTCTCGCAGGTGCAACCAACTCGGTACTTGGGAAATGTCAACGCCTCAACTAATGGTTCTCCTTATCTTCAAATATTTGTTGTTGAGCTTGACACTATTGGAAACTTAGAGTATGCTAAGAAGAACAATAAACACGTTGGCATAGATGTGAACAGTCCTATAATACAGGAAAGAATGTGAGACTAAATCTCTCAAGTGGAAATCTAGTACAGGTTTGGGTTGATTACAAAGGAACTCTACCGATTATTTCTATGGCTCATCTTGAAGCCAAGAAGTCAAGTTGCCTCTTTTATCACGACCCACAAATCTCTTAGATATTTTCTCGAGTAGAAGGTTGTTTGTTAGATGCTGAGTTGAAGGGTAGGTTAGGTGATTTGATATGGCTAGGTTTCATGAACAGGAAGGAAACACAGCTACAACAACAGCGGAATGAACTATAGGTTACATGGAAAAAATGTAACCCATGTTTACACCTGTGGTGTTTTCATGTTTGAAATTGTGATGTTCACTTTTAATACCAGTTAATCAACAAGTGCAACACGTCGATGTAGCACTTGAGAATTAAATCTACAAAGAACTTAGAACTAACACACTAGTACCATCAAAATAAACATCACGCTAGAGAAGATCGATTTCAAATTTCAACTAAATAATACTAAACTTAAACTAAAAATAAACCAAATTCAAACAAAGCAATAACAAAGATCAAACTAAATACCACTAAACTTAATATCAAAGCAAAATCAAACAGAACACAAACAACAATGATCAAACTTAGATAATCAAGAAAAGTAAATGGTCTTTGGTTAGGGAAATGATTAATGGGGAAACATAACCAACTAATGATGCTTAACATAACAATGGAGCTCAACTTAGGACATGAAGCACAATTCTAGATCAACCCACACTCATGTCATTGACCTCTATACTAATTAAACAATTTAGCTAAACTCTCATTTGCAAATCAATCAATAAATAAGCATTGAAAAAAGTCTATTAAGTCCACTAATTACCCTAACTTTATCTCACTATGGCTAGGGAAGAAAATCTAATAAAAAGGTATCTCTGGAATTTCATTGAACACCTCTTGGGCATAAAACTTCCTAGCGTCTAGATATTCAAATGGCCAGCTTAAATCTAGCATTAAGATCTCCCTATATGAAAGATTCTAACAACCTAAGCATGAAAAATCAATCATCTAACCCTAGATCACCTAAACATCAACCCTATCAAAGAACTAGTCACTCATAACTTCAAAGGAAAACATAAACAAACAAAGATGAACAAAATGAAATAAAGATGAGAAAAAATAAAGAGATTATTCAATAAACAGCAAAGAAACACTCCAAAGAGGATCATCCAAATGGATCTCTAATATTTTCCCTCAAACTCACTATCAATTATGTTCTAAGTTGCTGGAAAACTAAAGTTTCGATTTTCTCTCCCGTAAACATAGGGTTTGAAAACATTAAAAACAAATCCGGATCGACCTGAGACAAACCAAGTCAGATAACTCTAAATAAGATGCGTGCTTGTGAGGTAGAGGTGGTGAGGTCGGATATGAGGTTGACGTGTGGTGCATCCAGAAGACTAGGTTCGTGCGTTCCAGCTCAGTGTCCTCATATCAGGTTCAAGGTCGTCTTCCTAACTATCTGAATGCTTTCGTGTGTGCGCTCCAGGTCGGGCTTATCAGGTCGGGTCGAGGGTTGATTTCAAAGGAATTTGAACCTTCAAGGTTGGTTTGTTCCTGGGGTCGAGCTCGTCGAGTTGTATGCGAGGTCGACGTCCCAAGCTACCAGAACGATTCACAAGCGTGTGTTCCAAGTTGGGCTCCTCCCGTCGGTTTGCTAGTCGACTTGAGACTCCATCCGCATGTTTCACTTGAATTCTTCATATTACTTTGATCCAATCCACATCTTTTTAATGTGTCATATCCCCATGTCTTCAAAACGCCACAAATAGCTCTAATTCACCTGAGATAAGACTCAAAATGGGAAAATATACGACTCGATCTATTTACAACTCTAAAATGCGAAATCAAAAGAAACATTATGTAAAAATGAATGAATGTGACTCTAAGTTATGAAAAAGGATTAAAAGTGCATAAAAATCAATGTAAATATGATGTATATTAACTACCTCGGACTTGCCTTTTGCTTGTCCTCAAGCAAACAAACGACAAACCGAACAAGAGGTTGTGAGTGGAAACTCAAAGCCTAAGAAAGTGATTCCAATGTGAACCTTAATGTCCAAGTTAGTACTTCTAGAACGCCAAGTGAGCAAGTTTACTTAAATTTTTTTTCCATAATCTTCACATCTCAATCCAAATTCAACCTCAAACTAAACGTGTATTTGAAACAACCATTCATTTTGACATTCTTTAAATAGAACCTTGAATCAACTTATGCATATTCAATGAACTCGTTTGGCTAAGGGTAAGGTTCAAGAGATAAAAATAATCTCTTCTCATATATGGTTCAAGATGTTTAATACAAGGATCTCTCAATGAATAGAATAAACTTTAGAAGAATGCTAAAGTTAAAAACCAATAGGTGCATACAAGAATAGAACCTCATCTACCCAAATACAAAAAACCTAACTCAATCCCAAGCTATATCTATTCCCAACAATGATCCTAATCTCTACCCTTTCTCACAAGGCTTTTCTCACTTCTTTTCATTCTTTTGGATCAACTCAAAGCTTCAATATTTTATTCTTGTTCTAAGGAGAGGGATCTAAAACTTGATAGTGTCTAGCTGGTTTAGTACTTCACTTAATAATTTTTTTTTTTTCCATTCTTTTTTTTTTCATTCTTTTCTTTTATTCGCATGAACCATTTATACTTTTCATTCATCCAAAACACTTTACTAGACCATCTTTTTTTATTTTCATCCACCCTTTCTCTCTCCAAAATTTCCTTTCAACATTTATTTCTTTTGAATCCCTTATGAAACCTTTTTTTAACAATTTATTTTAAGCTCAAAACACATGTAAACCCATACCCAATATCAAATTTTCACCTAGTCCTATCCGGTTCAAAAAACATGAACCAAAACTAAATGAGATACCATTCTTGTTGGCTTACATCTAACACTATCTATGAAAATCATTCCGAAATAAGGCCTCACAAACATAACAATCAAATTTTGCTTGAAAGAAAGCTAGACTAAGGGTAGGGAAACCGATCCATTAAATGGAACCGCTACTTTGATTACAAAGGGTGGTGCAAAGATAAACAAAATCAAAGTATGTATGTGTATCCACGAGCTAAAATGCAATACATAGGTATGATAATTGCAAGACAAGATTGGGTTATATTAAATAAGGAATGATTTCAAATCACAACATGCTTCAATCAAGGCAAGAACCTAAAACCGAGCATTCTAAGCATGTATCAATCTTATGTTAGAACAAGCTAGTTATGCATCAAAAAACTAGTAACTTGGGCATTGAACCTAGAAAATGGATCATCAAGCTTATGTCAAGACAAATTCATCATTGTTCCTAATGCAATTTAATGCAATCCTAGATGAATCTAGACTCAAACACTATACAAATGCAAGAAAAAGAAAAATGTTTTTGGATTTGTTTGTGGTTTTCTAATTTTTTTTTGGCTTTTTGGATTATAATAAAATGCAATGACTCAAAGAAAGAAAATAAAACAACTTAAATAGACATTACCACACCGGTTTCCTGCCCTGAACTTACTTTTCATCGTTTTGGTGAGAAAGCAAAACCAAGAAAAGAGACCCTAACCAAGTGAAACAAAAACTAGAATGAAAGATGAAAAGTTTGTACAAGGTGCTGAAATTTGTACCTTATCAATCAAAATACACTCTGCATAAGAGGAGAGATCGTAGATGGTCTGGTTATAGTAAGCTCCGTCTCGATATCCATTTCACTACCATTTGCAGCTATAGCTGTTGTTGTGTTCTCAACCTCATTGGCTTCACTAGAGTCGCTTAGATTGTCTTTACCAATTTCTTCATCAGTTTTATAGCCCAGATTTTACCTCACCTTATATTCCAAACAATCAAACTTCTTCTTGTTAGCTTCGTTACACGTCGCTGGAACTTGAAAATAGTGTGTAAGGATTTATTCCGACGCGTGGCAGGTTTGAAGTCATAACGTGGGAGGGTCTATGTTGCCATATCCATGGTGGGCATAGGTAGCTCTCAGGGAAATGGAGGAACCGAAGGTGCAACAGCTGTGGCTTTGTCTCCCTCATACTTGAAGGCAATGTTGGAGATTGTGTCTAGAGAAGTTTTCTCAGGACAAGGAAGTTGGAAAGTCCATTCTTCTTTGTTTTGGTTCAGAGAGGTAAACTTTTGAGCTCTTTTGACCATTTCCAAAACCCTCCAATGACAAATGTAAACTTCCAGACTTCTTTGAAAATTTCCAAAATCGTGCAATGACCAAAGTGATTCCCATCGAAAAGAAGACATCACTGATCACAATAGTAGTTCTCACAAGAAGCTTAACATATTACAATATAGGCATAATTACTCCTCCCATAACGCATATAGGCTTACTAGTAGTTCACGACCAAACCCAGTTTTAGCATAATTCCTTGGAAAGACACATCTTAGATTCACATCATCTCCTAGAAAATCATCAAAAGGGCCCTTCATCAGATACAAAGAATGGGTAGAGTCCTTTGAACAAGAAACATAACTCTCCAATTTTAATGGTTCGGGTTTGTCCGTAGAAGGTGTTGGCAAGAAACTTAGCGACCATATGAATTGGCTGATTTCAGATCAATCTCATCTTTGGAGAGTTCGCAGTTGTTCTTGTGGCTATGAGGTCCCAAAAGTCATCCACATTTTGAAAAGCTGGGAAGTGAACTTGGTTGCCATAGTGAAATCCATAAATCTCACAAAGTTTCTTAATGGAGATCCAATATGCGTTCTCGTGTGATTTGAAACACAAATATCCCTTATCTGGGTGTGATTTATGCGGTCTATCATAAAACAATGCTAATGTAGCAAAGAACTGACATGTAAGTTCTGGAAAATTTTAATTTCAGAGCTTTACAAACTTCTCTAGTCCATGTTCTTTATTAATGCGTACACATCATCTTTAATTTTCATAAAATCAATTGTTGGATCATAGAAGAAGCGGGTTCGGGTTTGTTTTATCATGCTCTGCACCTCAAGTCATCTTTTTGCTCTCTTGTGAAATCAACCTCATCGTTCTCTATCCTCGGTATCTTTGTTGGTGGCGTAATGTGTTGCTTTTTCTTAGAACCGGGGGCTTTGGTTTAAGGGTGCTTTTCCGCTTTCTTAGAAGTCTCCACCAATGCTTTTTCTTTCTATGTGGAGGTCTTTGAAGCTCTAGCGGGTTAGTTCTTAGTCTTTGGTGGCATACAGTACTTCAAAGGGAAATGTAAAACCCAAGAGCAATGATAAGAATTGAAATATGTTGCCAAAACAAAGAAATTTAAATTAATCTGAGCTCTTAGAAATACCAAAACAATCTTAGGACCTCAAAGCACTACTAGAAGAACCAATCCATAATCATTTGCAAAATATTCTCAAGGAAAAGAAAAGTAAAAAAAAGTCAACAAGAAGTCAACAATTCTCACATCACATGATTTGTAAATATCACAAATTTGAAGGAATTGATGAGTTCTAGCCTTGAAGTACAAAAATTCTTTCCTAAGAGCACCAAAAGGAAGAAAGAAAGACACATTTCATTTCAAAAACCCTAAATCTCAAAATATTTAAAATTTGACCATGCCACTTGTGAATTTCAGCTCCAAACAAGTTATCCAACCAATATCTAGCAATTCCTAAGCTCAACAGCTCATATTCAAGCTTAAATTTCTTAAAAATAGGAATATATGTAAATTTCAACCTTTGAGCTTAAATGGAGAAAAATGTAGAGATTTTATACCTTTGACTTGTAGATTGTGGTGATTGTGTGGAGAAACTTGAAGAAAGTTCAGAAGATTCCAAAATAAAAATAGAGAATGTCTCTTGAATACAAGTTAAAGAGATGAAACGAAGAGACAATTTGAGAGAAAAAGAAATAAAATGAAGATAACTAAGCTATTTACAAGGATACGATGAGATTGTCTCCCAAATGTGCTTGTTTTATCTCTCAAATTTGATGTTGTTCATTGTTTTTTATGTGGCTTGAGGATTGGAAAGCAGAATATTCTCTGCATTTGTGTCCTAAAAATCTGCTAAGTAAGCCTTGATCCATTGGCCATTTACTGTAAACTCCACTCTCGATGGATTCTGAAGTACAATAGCTCCATATGGCGGACTTCTTTCACCTAAAAAGGTGTGGACCATTGAGATTTTAGATTTCCAGGAAAAGCTTCAACTGATAATTGAACAACAACACCTTGTCACGTGCTTTAAACTCTCTCCTCACTATCTTCTTGTCATGAAAAAAGCTTAGCTTTCTCCTTATAGATTTTGGAGCTCTCATATGCATCATGACGTATTTCATCTAGTTCTTCCAATTGTATCAACTGTCTCCTGGATACGGGTTTGAGATCAAAATTCAAAAACTTAGTAGTTTAGATGGCTTTGTATTCAAGTTCCACAAGAAGATGACAAGCTTTCCCATACAACATGTTGAAAGGCGTTGTTCCCAATGATATTTTAAATGCAGTTTGGTAAGCCCACAAAGCATTGTCTAACTTCCTGGACCAACCTTTTGGAGTCATTTGTGCAGTTTTTCTTAGGATCTCCTTGATTTGGCGATTATAAACATATACTTGCCCTAAAGTTTGTGGGTGATAAGGAGTAGCCACGTTGTGCTTAACACCATTTTCTTCATGAGGTTCTGGAAAACTTTGTTGATAAAATGACTACGTCCATCCCTTATCACTATCTTGGAACACCGAATCTTGGAAAATTGATAGTCTTGAATAACTTAATCACCACCTTGGCATCATTAGTAGGACTAGAAATTGTTTCTAGCCATTTAGACACACAATCCACAACAACCAAGAAAATGTAGAGATTCCCATAAAAAGATGGAAAAGGTCTCACGAAGTCTATACCCAAACCGTCAAAACCCCAACCTCTAAGATGAAATTTTGGGGCATCTCTTGTCGTTTACCAATATTGCCTTGATATTGACAGTCGTCGCATTGAGACATAAACTCATGGACGTCCTTAAACATTGTTGGCCACCAAAACATGGCTTGTAGAACCTGTGGCAGTCTTGAAAGTAGCAAGATATCCTCTATAGCTAAAACCATGTGTTGGTAACAGGCTCAAAATCCTTAACGGGCTCAACAATAATTAGATGGGCCAAACAAATAACCAGACGAGCTCCATGAAGTTCTTTGGGCGGAGCATACAAAGCCCAGAAAAACGCAGCCGACTAAGCGAGCAACAGACTCGTTCGCCAACCTTCGCCATGCTCGCCGGGAATCAAGGAGAAAATCTCGGAGAATCTTGAGAGGATCTACACCCGAAGATTTAGGGCCAAAAGCCTATAAATAGTAGTCTTTAGCCTTAGAAAGAAATACGAAAAAAAGAGAGAGAAAACCCTAGAACTTAGGAACTAAAGGACTTGTTCGATCTCCATTTGTAACGTATTTTCGTCTAATAAAGGTGTTTGATTCAAAGTTCCACGATTTCTTAACTAGTGTTGAGTTTCAGCATCAACATTTTGGCGCCCACCGTGGGGTCGAATCAACTTAACCTCAAAGTAAAACAACTGAACGGCTAAAATGGATCGGTCGAACAATCAGAGTGACGTACCGAAGGGGACAACCGTCGAACACCGTGAACACACGAGGACAAACCCTAACCAACCTGCGGCAGATGATGGCAGACCTAGTGGAGCAAAGTAATCGACGAACAGATCAAATCCTCGAGAGGCTTAACGCCCATGAACGATTTAATCAACTCTAGGCGCAGCTCCCCCAGCAGAACAATCAGCAACCTGCTAATCCACTGGCGGACCCGGCAAGAACTAACCAAAATGAACGAATACATGAAAACGTCGAGCGCCGAGCAGCCGATGAGGAAGAACGGGAAAGCGATGCTCGCCAAATAACCGACCCATATGAGGGGGTAAATCAACCTCTGGAAAACGACATAGCTAAAGAGCTAGAGGAAATGCGCACCCTCCTCGCCGCTCAGCGAACAGAGCATGCGCGAATGAGGTCTCAAATTCACCGAGCAACTACTTCGGCTCCAGACATCCATAGAGTGGTGGAATCTACGAGACAATCCCCTTTTACCCGGCGGATTCTTACCGCCACAATTAAAGATATAGGAAACATCAAGTTTCCCTCATATTCAAGAGACTCTGATCCAGTGGCCCACTTAAGGATATTCCGGTTCACCGCGGTAAAAGCGCATTACAGCAACGAGGAAAGGGACATAGGACTCTGCAGGATTTTTACCGAAAACCTAACCGGACCAGCGTTAGAGTGGTTCTTTTTGCTAAGGGTCGGATCAATCGATAACTTCGAGAAGCTCGCGGAGTGTTTCCTCAAACACTTTTCAATCTTCATACAAAAGCGAACATCCGCTGATAATTTGTTCGCAACCCTTCAGGAGCGCAATGAATCGCTAAAGGATTATCTGGCAAGATTCAAAAAAGTAAGGTCATCCAACATAAATATCACTGATGAGGTCGCAATTTGCGTGCTAAAGATGGGGCTTTGGCCCAAGTCAAGTTTCCGACAGGAGCTGTTTGTTCATCCCGTCGAAACCCTCGACGATACTCTTCACCGAGCAGCTAACTTCATCGACTAGGAAGAAACAAACAGGGCCGAGTTCGAGAAAAGAAATAAGAAAGAAACTCC